>SNQJ01S0079160.1:49756-69727 GCA_010110895.2 Picea sitchensis | reverse complement strand
CATATGGAAAACATAAATAATGAGCATCAGTCACACATAAGATATACACAGAGACATATTTTCACGAGGAAACCCATAAAGGGAGAAAACCTCTTCTTCTTCTTCAAAATGATAGGCAGTCTTTTAAGTTTTGTACATCATCTATGTTTGAGCACCAACTCAAAGTGAGGCTACTACCTCTAATTTACAAGATCCAACTTCTTGAGAGCACCAACTCTTTGGTTTCTCTACCACCCACTAGAAGGAAGCACCAACTCCCTAAATATTCTAGCACTAACTGAATTTATACAAGCACCAACTTGTATACATAAAACTCTATGTTTTCTCGAGCACCACAATTCCACCCAATTTTTCTAGCCACAACTAGATGGAAGATACAAATTTCAATATTAAAGTACCAACTTGAATATCAGAGGACCACAGTCCTCCCTAGCACCACCCTTCCTCCCTGATTATGAATAAATGATTGACAAACAAACAATACAGGTATCTCAATTCTTACCCCTTCTTCACTGTTTTGCAGTTCTTCTCTAGTTCAAAGACTGTTCTGCAATTCTTCTCTGATTCATGCTATTCTTCTATTCTTTTCTTGCTTCTGTCTGTGCAACAACTGTTACTCATCTCTCAGTTTTATCTCATGCTCTGCATACTGTAATTTTACCCTTCTTACAGTTCATCTCATTTTTCTGGTTAGAATAGCCAACCTTACACATTCATTGCATCTCTCCTTTTATACACACCAACCTCATCAGTTACACCTTGAATCTCCTTTGGAAAAGAAAAAAACATCTCAGCAACTGAATCGCTAACCGATCAAGAACCATGATTCGATTTTCTAATTGAATCGTAACTAAGCTTATTAATCTTGAAAATAAACAATGACCCTTTGATCATATTCCTGATTAACCTGCACCATTGAATTACAAGTCTTGGGTCTCACACTTATTCCATATGCCCACTGGTTGTGACCATGGGCCTAATCAAAATGCATTTCACATTTTTCATTTCGACAATCCTGTGTCGAAGGGTCTCGACACTCCAAGTTGCAATCCCTGAAACTCTGAAAAGGAGCTTAGCTAGACTGGCTCCTTCCCTTCTCCTGAAAATGTAACCACATTCTGTGATCACTCGCTAAACAAATGAGTACTTTGTGATTCGCGAGTTCGGGAATCCTTTGGTGAAGAGTCTCTAATATTCATGTTGTGATCCCCGAAAAGGATCTTAGATCCACTAGCTCTTTCCCCTCACATGACCACCGATGGTGACCACAGACTGTGCCAAAAGGTGCTTCATGATTTCTCATTTCGGCATTCTTGCCGTGAGTGTCCTTGAAGCCTCCAACTCTCGGTATCCAAAACTCTGAAATGGAGCCAGATCAATGATCCATGATCCATAGTGATCGAAGAACTCTCCTTTTCCCTAGTACTTGAGCCTTTGGGACTTTGGGGAATTATTGAAGCTGAAACTCTCGAAACAAGAACTCACGAAGTGATGTCATTCTTGCCTCACTCCATGATGGGTCAAGAGCCAAGTGACTTCCACGTGTCACTTAGAATTATGATTTCCAGTGGCCTGAAAAGCCGAATCAATTTGACACTTGACCTTATATGCTTGTTCCACATGTCCTTGCTGACATAAGTTGCCACTTGTCCTTGCTGATGTGGTCTGTCATGATCTACCTCCTAGATATGATGGCCTAGATTTGTCTTCAATCCAACAACTGATATTATATCGTGATTTCGCATATCGCGAGTTCGAGAAGTTAGAAGCCTTCTTTCTTTGACCTTTCAGTCAACAAAAAAACAATCACTCACCATGTGTCCTTTGCATCCAAAGTTCCACACCATACCTTGATCCAAGGGTTCAGATCAATCCTCGATCCGACAACCAAGATCATTTCTGAATATCGCATATCACGAGTTCAAGAGGTTAGAGCACCTCCTTCCTTTAGATTTCGCGATTTGTGAAATTCTGAAATAGAGTCTTTGACATGCTCTGATCTTTCACCACGTGTCCTCTTTGATAATGGATGGTCCCCCTACTTTTAGGATTTTGTAGGCCTGCTTCATATTGCACGTAAATATCGTTCTCCTTCTTATGGATGCAACGACGGTTCATCTTCGGGCCCTGATCAGATGCCTGAGATTTATTATCTTCTATTGTGCACTACTCCTATCTGAATTCAAATCTGACGGTCATCGAGGATTCTAAAATGAGATCCAACGATCACTATTTCTCTTCTGAGTTGATCTTTCCATTGCCATGCCATCATCGTTCTGTTGATCGTGATGATATTTTCCATCAATGACAAACACACATACTTTGCCTTTGTTCGAAAACATGCCAACAATGTAATCATAGGATTGGGACAAGAAATTGAAGAATCTGTCATTGTTCAAAAGGTACTAAGATCTCTTCCAATGATATTTGATCCTAAAATCTGAGCACTAGAAGAAAGATAATATTTAGATTCAATAAGCATGGATGAACTACATGGAATCTTCATAGCCTATGAAATGAGAACTGGATAGGAAAATCCAGGTATAAAAGAATCAACATTCAAAGAATCCAAAAGGTCAGAGAAAAAGGAAAAGAAAATATAAAAAGAATATATCAACAACAATGACATCTCATAAGACAATGAGGAAGTGGCCAACTTTGTCAGAAGATTGAAAAATTGAACTGACAATAGATATAAAGGTAAGCTTCCATTGATTTGTTTCGATTGTGATTGTATTGGTCATTTTTATAACAAATGTCCTCATAATAAAAATAAAACAAATGATGAAGATGATTCAAATAGAAAAATAACATATTAAGGAAAAATAACAAAAAATAAAGTCTTCAAGAAACGTTTCTGCACCAAAGAAGACATCTCCTCATCAGATGAAGATGAAATTAGTGAAAGTGAGACATAAAGAGTTCTATTCATGGAAATAGAATATTCCGGTAAAGAAGACACCAAAGAAGAATATGAAGAGGCAAAAGTTGACTACCGAGAAGAACTGTTGAGTTCTATAAAAGTTATAAAAAGAGAAAAGAAGAAAAACAAGAAGCTCTAAGTAGAACTAGACAAGGAAGAAGACTCTCAAGAACTAGAGAAGATGATCATGAAATTGAAGGTTTAAATAGAATACGATAAAATAATTGAAGAAGAACTCAAATAACAGTTAGAAGAAATAGACAGGATCATTGGAAATTTGGAAGTAGATATTGTTACATTGAGAAAGGATCTTCAAAAGAAAAATATGTAGAACAACTCAAAAGTTTTGGATGACATTATCAGCAGTCAAAGGCCTAATCATGAAAAGTATGGACTTGGATACAATCATACATAAAAGAGATCAAGCTCCAAAACAACAGATCAAGAAAAATATCCAAAAATCTATGCATAAACAGTCAGAGGGGATATGAAGTTCTATAAGGAAGATCACAGGGACACTCCTCCACTGAGAAGATTCATATTTCAAAATCAACAACATTCAGAAAGAAAGAGGCCTCAGGAAGAAGAAGGATTCAAAAGAGTATCTCCTTTCATAATATCTTCAACTCCCAGGTATTAAACTGTATTTTTTGTTTTATGTTATGCATGCAATAATTTTGGACATAAAGTTGTAAATTGAAAAGCTAATAGAAGGAACATAAACAACTTTGAAATTCATACACAAAATGGTTATCCAAGAAGGCCTAGTGAAACATAGAGAAGAAGCTACAACAAGTTTAAATCATTGAGCACTGAAGTGGAATGCTACAAGTGCAACAACTTTGTACACATGACCAAAGATTGTAGAATGACAGTCCCTGCTAGAGAATCACAATAGAATAACAATATCCACAGACAAGAACCTCATAAAAGAACATGGATAAGAAATCAGAATTAGTATAGCAATGAAGAATCCACTCTCTCTCTACAAGCTAAGAATAAGAAACGTGGTTGGGATGTTGACAGTGGTTGTTCAAATCACATGAAAGGTGATGAAGAAAAGTTTATAACATTGAGAAAGGAAATAGATGGATCAGTCTCCTTTGGAAACGACGACTCAACTAGAATCATTGGAAAGGGGACAGTCAGAATTGGAAATAAGGATACCAAGGCAGAAAATTTTCTACTAGTGGAAGATATGAAACACAATATTCTAAGTGTAAGACTAATATGTGACCAAGGTCACAAGTTTATGTTTGATTCATATAAATTAGAGATAAGAAAATAAGGTTTAGGTAAATTGGTTGCAATAGATTTAAGAACTTCAAGCAACATATATGTATTAAGTGAAATTGGAAATGGAAAGTGTTGTCTAGGGAAGGAAGATGAAGTTTGGCTATGGCACAGAAGAATGGGTCACATAAACTTCGATAAAATTTTCAAAGTCAACAAAAAGGAAGCAGTCATAGAAATTCCCCAGATCACGAAGCCAACCAACACTTTATGTAAGCATTGTCAATGAGGAAAACAAACAAAGACTAGGTTCAAATAAAAGGAATACTCAATGACAAGACCACTGGAAATTGTGCATACTGATCTAGTTGGATCAACTAGAACAAAGGGTTTAAAAGGTGAGAAATAATTTATGTTATTGATTGATGATTATACAAGAATGGCTGTAGTTTTTTTTCTTAGGAATAAGTTAGAATCATTTGAAAACTTAAAGGTATACAAGGAAATAGTTGAAAATGAAATGGATTAAAAAATAAAATGCTTGAGATCTGATAATGGAGGAGAGTTTACTTCAAAGGAATTTATGGATTTATGCAACAAGCATGGTATAAAAACACAATTATACATTTCTAGAATGCCTCAATAGAATGGGGTCATCGAAAAAATGAACAAGATAGTATAGGAAATGGCTCGAACAATGTTAATGGATTCCAAGTTGATAGATGTTTTTCTGACACATGCAGTTCATACAAAATTTCACATTCAAAAAAAAGTAATGATCAGGAACAACAGTTAAAAAACGCCTTATGAGATATGGAAAGGAAGACCAACAAATGTGAATCACTTCAGAGTCTTTGGAAGAAAACGCTACATCAAAAGAGAAGAT
The DNA here is from genome assembly GCA_010110895.2 of Picea sitchensis. Taxonomy (NCBI): domain Eukaryota; kingdom Viridiplantae; phylum Streptophyta; class Pinopsida; order Pinales; family Pinaceae; genus Picea; species Picea sitchensis. Next base: position 64,685 of record SNQJ01S0079160.1, on the reverse strand, counting down.
AAAAGAATGGAAAAGTTTGATTCTCATGTAGACAAAGGCATACTTGTTGGTTACTCAAGTACAAGGAAATCATACAAATGTTACAATCTAAGGATCAAAAATGTTGTGGAAAGCATCAATGTAATGGTTGATTAGATAGGTGGATGAAAATTAAAGGAAGATGAAAAAGAGTGAGTGGAATAGGTTTACGAAGAAGAAGCAAAGGATGAAGAAGGAACATAAGGGAAATATGAATAAGATAAAATAGAAGTAGAAGAGTAAGAACAAAAATTAACTCTAAATACACCTAACAAACAAATATAGAATAATCATCTATCAGATTAGATTATCGGGAACAAAGATGCAGGAGTTGAGACTAGAAGAAGAATTCGTTCACCAGAACAACTGCACCTAACACTATTATCTTTGATTGAACCAAATAATTTTGAATAATCCAACATGGATGAATTCTGGATAAAGGCCATGGATGAAGAATTGGATGAGATAGAGAAGAATGACACTTGGAAATTGGTTCCAATACCAAGGTACAAGAATATGATCGACACAACATGGGTCTTCAAAAATAAATTTAATAAAGATGGACAAATTACTAGGAACAAAGCTAGATTGGTATGTAAACTATATGAACAGGTTGAAGGTATCGAATTTGAAGATACATTTTTCCCAGTTTCCAGAATGGAATCCATCATATTGATACTATCTTATGCATGTTCAAATAATATTAAAGTTTATTAGATGGACGTGAAATCAACTTTTCTGAATGGAGAACTAGACGAAGAAGTCTACATTGAGAAACCAGAAGGATTTCAATTATCAAAAAATGAAGATTATGTTTGCAGATTAAAGGAGGCCTTGTATGGTCTCAAACATGCCCCCAAAGCATGGTATTCTAGACTATACATATACTTACAACAACAAGGGTTTAGGAAAGGAAATGCAAACAACAACCTCTACATCAAGGTAACTCAAGACAATATTTTATTAATTGATATTTAATGACATGTTGAGGTCGGAATTTTCAAAGGATATGAAAATTGAATTTGAAATTTCATTACTTGGAGAAATATCCTTTTTTTTGGGTCTTCAGATATGTCAAAGAAACCAGGGAATTTTTATTTCTCAAACCAAGTATATCAGATAAATGCTAAAGAGGTTCAGAATGGAATATTGAAAACCAGTCAGTACTCCTATGAAAACCAGTTGCAAGTTAAGTAAAGATGATGATTCAAAGTCTACATATTAGAGGAAGTACAGGTCAATGATTGGCACAACTTACTTTATGTGACAACTTCCAGGCCAAGTGTAATGCAGGAAGTTGGACATGTGGAAATATTTCAAGAAACAACAAAGGAATCACATTTTCTAGCAGTAAAGAGGATATTTATATATCTCAAGGGTACAAGGAGTTTGGTTTATGGTATCCAAAAGGAAAGGATTTATCACTTATTGCCTACACATATGAAGATTGGGAAGTTTGAATTGATGAATGACGAAGCACCAATGGAGCATCGTTCTACTTGGGTGAGTGTTTGGTATCTTGACTAAGCAAGAAATCGTCATCAATATCATTATCTACAACCGAAGTAGAGTATATTGTAGAAGAAGCATGTTGTACACATTTTCTATGGATGAAACAAACTCTGACAGATATACAGGTTGAGTATGATGAGAGCATTCCAATCTATTGTGATAATAAAAGTGCCATCAGTATCTCAAAGAAACTGGTGATGCACTCCAAGACGAATCACATTCCAATAAAGTATCACTTTCTAAAGGAACATGTTGCAGACAAGAACATCAGAGTTGAATATGTGGGAAAAAAATAACAAGTGTTAGATATATTTACAAAACCGCTTCCAAGGGAATTCTTTGAGTATCTTTGCAAGAGACTTGGAGTATTTTCTACTCCAAATTGAATGCTTTTGAGTGCTTATATTATATGTCTTATATTTACACAAGGAAGAACCATAAAGAGGACAATTCATATTGGGGGAGAAATTTCATGAAGATTTAAGTCAGGGGGAGAAGCCACAAGGAAAATTCAGTTATGGGGATTAGCCCTAGATGAGAAGTTAACTTTTCCATTGATGTCAAAGGGGGAGATATATATCAGATGAAATATAGAGAGTTAGATGCTTGGAGAAAGAGCATAGAGGCATGGTTCTAGGGGGCAATGGTCACAGGGGGATAATGAGTGATATGACTTCATTATTGCATCAGAGTGTTTCCATCAATGCCAAAGGGGGATATTGTTGATTAATTGGGTTGGTTTTCATTGAGGTCAACCCTTGAAGCAAGTTCAGTATAAAATTTTGGTAGCCCCAAAAGTATGATGAAGAGACTTTATTTTGATTGATGTATAGTGGTACGAAGTTTAATATATTTGTAGGTAAGACTATTCTATATGGATAGTACATGTCATGCCATTTCCAGTGATATGAGGAACATCACATAACTCCTCACGGTTAGAGAGTTATGGCTTGGTGAAGTGGATAATCTTCATGAGTTATCTAGAAGGTCAAAGAAGTCAAATTAATTCTAGAAGCTCCTAGAAGAAGTTGACTAGTCAAGTGGGTGAAACTAAAAGTTAGTTATGGGTTAAGTTGTTGCAATGAGAAAATAATTAAAAATAATTTAGTTGCAACTAGAAGTGGATAATTTACTATTTGTAGCAAAGTGAGTTAGAATTGGACAAGTGGTTAGAAGAGGGTTATCCCTAAAAGAAAGAAAGTGGGTTAAGCTGGTTAGAAGGTAACCCCTTGAGGAAGATACATGGAAGTATAAATAAGAGAGAAAGGCTCTCCCATTAGAATCTATTGAATATCATTGAATATCTATTTTGTGAAAGTTTATTTGGGCAAGTATTATTGATAGAGAAAAGTGCAGAAGAAAAACCACGACAGGAAAAGTGTGGTAGGAAAAGTGCAGTAGAAAAAGTGCGGAAGGAAAATCATGGTAGAAACAAATTGCAGAAGGAAAAGTGTGGTAGAAAAATGTGGCGGAAAAAAACTGACAGAAAAAGTGCGGCAGGAAAATCGTAACAGAAAAACTGCGGCAAAAAAAGTGCGACAGAAAAATCGCGGTAGGAGAACGCTACAAGAAGAAAAAAGGTATGGTTTTCATATGTGTAGCGTTGAATTTATGAATTTAGTTGAGGGTTTGCCTAGTGAATATGTTGTATTCCCTCTTGGAAGTTTAGGGCTTGCTGTAGAGTTAATCTGAGATAGATCTACTGAAGTTTAATATTGGTTCATGTTTGAGGGATTTTGGTTGAGGTATGTTGCTGAAGTTATTGGTACAGATAGAGGTTGTATAACAATGAGTTTCTATCACATGGTTTGAGGTACATAGTTTTGGTATAGTGTTTTAGGTATATGTTATCAGATCATATTGGTTGATGAGTATACAATGACAGGTTTCTCAGTGACAAATTTGACAGAACAAGTTATGAGAGTGACATATCAGTTTCTACATTTGACACTTATATTTTAGGGAAATTTGGATGGGGAAAGGATAGGTGGTTGTAGCCACCTTCCGGTTGGAGCCGGAGAACATAGGGGGTTTTATTCTCCTTCTGGTTGTAGCCAGAGAATTGGGGAGTTGGAGCTTCCCTAAGGTTGTAGCCTGAAAATAGGGGGTTAGAGCCTCCTTACAGTTGCAGTTGGAAAACAAAGGAATTTGGTGCTTCAAATGAATGTAATTCTTAAAGACAAATAAGAAAAATCATTCAGTGGTTTTCTCATGCATTGGGTTTCCACATAAAAAATACTGGTGTACTTTGTATGTGTATGATCATTTGTTCATGGTTTATTTACTCTGTACTTATTGGATGATAATGCTATATTGATCATAAAGATAAATAATACTTTCATACTATGGTTAAAAGGATTAAAAATATCTATTATTGATTCACGCCCCCTCTTAGTAATCCAACAAGCATGTCCAAAAATATCCTCAATATGTTCTATAGGGAAACTTATCTCACTTATCATCTCCTATTTTTTTGATGGTGTCCTTTACCATTTTTCAATTGTTTCCTCCTTCGACGAGTATATTAATTTGATCTTAACATAACGATATTTCAAACTTTTCCAAAGTCTAAGGTCCTCTTCTTCCAACTCTACTTCATTAAGAGTCTTCAAATTATTGAATTATTGGATCATATTTATTGCGTGGTTGCATTTTTTTATTTACAAATACTATAAGGTTTGGGATTGCATTACCAAGCAAAAGGGAAAAATTGACGGAAGGAGGCATGGAAATTTACTATGATCTCTTTAACGTTCATCAACTAACAAAGGAACATCTTTAACTATTTCACAACTCATTAATTTAACCCTTGCATTGCTTCACAAATGAGATATAAATACATATCGGAGAATACTCTAGAATATGGAAGAATAAGTAGAAAGAAGATTGACACAAAAAGATTAAGATTTTTGTTGGTAGTGAACACCCCTTCATAGACAAACCTGTAGAGAGTTTTTTTATTCCACCTCGTAAAGTGAGAGAGAAGCGGCCTCGTGTAAGAGAATAATGACTAGTAGTGGGTGGGAACAAGGAAGAGAAGGAGATTGGAAATGTGAGGCATGTGGTAACATAAACTATGCATTCAGATCATTTTAAATCTATGCAAACAACCCAAACTTCTCATGGATTCTAACCCCCCAATTCCAAATAGTTAGCTCACATTGGAGACTGGATATACACTAGTTGCAACAACAATAATTATGCATCAACAAAAATATGAAAGAAGTTCTCTATCCATACAGCTACATTGGCATATGCTACTATGATTGAACACACTGCATGCACTATGTTGTCTCATCTAGACATCCTTCCTATTTAAATAAATATTTTGTTTCTTGATGCAAAAATTGCATTGTGATTATTGAAAACGTTTCACGTAGATCACATACCTAGGCGATGATGTAGATTGATGTAGATTGTTGGGACTTTAATTCGTAATTAATTGTTGTTTCTGAAAATAACCAAGAAAATGAAGAAAATGGAAACATGGAAAAAAATTCACAAAATCAATTAATTCATATGTACATCAATGATGCATTTATAATACATCTCAATATAACAACCTCACAATTGTATCATAACTAAATGGTTGTTAAGGTCTATTTAGGACTTATTATTATTTCTAAAAAAAAACCCTTTAATCTTAAGTTCGTACAATTGTTTTCTCTCGACAACGAGGACTAGTGAAAAAGATGATAAGTCTTCAACCTATAACTCATGGTATGAAATATCATGAGTGTCAATGAAGATATGCCTGAAAAACCTCCAAAAGTGGATGCCAAAACCAAGTATAAAACACCCACTATGTAAAAATTGAGCTAGACAACCTGTAGGTGTTCACTGAAGTGAATCCAAAACCATTGAGAGAAAACCTTGATGCTAAGTGAATTGGCTACATGTCCAACAAATCCCAAATGATGAAAATTTCTGACAAGTCTGAATGGAACAAGCACAAATGCAGAAGAAACAATTGTCCTCTACTAGATACAAATATCATCCCTGTAAAGTATGAAGACTATCAAGTGAACAAATAAGTTCAAAAAATCCTCTAAAAAATCAACACATAAAAAAAACCTTATCAATAATCCAGCTGACAAAAAAAAAGTTGAAAGGAATTTGAAACTTGTATCCATAAAAATATGGTGGGTAGTAAACCAGGTGAATCACTGGTACTATCACAAACCCGACTATTGATCAAAATGTCGAAATTTCATCAAGGTGTTGAACTTTCATAAAAATGTCAAACTTTTGAACCACCATTAAAGTTACAATGTGATTGAAATATATCAAATTACAAAATGTTGCAATTCATCCATCCATCTGATATCAATCAAAATCCCGAATTAGTCAAAATTGGCAAGTGTTGAAATGTCTCGACGAAAATCCTCTTAAGGCCAAACTGACCAATCCAAATCCAAATCATCAATCCATCATCAAGTATAAAATATAATCATCCTGAATAAATGCATCCACAATCCTGAATATATCGTCCACCTTCAAAATCGATCCCAAAAATTATCGATGTCAAAATTGTTGATTTTGTATCCTCTAACGTGTACAATCATCATCATCCTAAAAAAAACATCATCCTAAATGAACTACAAACCATTAAGGTAAACATCGAAACTTGAATTTTGACATACTATCAATTTGAAAATTAAAGTATGACATATCATCCTTAAGTTCCCCCTTGTCAACTGAAAGGTGAGAAGTATGTATCATCAAATATACCCCCCATGAAAGTGAAAAGGGGTAATAAAAATGTATTTGAGTGGAGTCGAAAGAATCTATCTTCAACTTCAAAGAAAAAACTTAAGTGGGCCCTGATATTTCCCTCAAATCATCAAATCCAAAGCACTTATAATCATCCACTGTTGAAAGTGTTCCTCATAAACATGGTTGAAATTGTGTATGAACTTGTCGATAAGATTTCTCCAATAGCTTGGATTCTAAAATCCAACGCCAATTCCCTAACCATTCAAAATGTGTATGTTTCCATTGAAGTTTCTTTCTCTTCTAACACCTTTTTGAGAGTTCGTTGGTCATCCCACAAAATCTTCATGGGTTAAGATCAAAACACTTTGACTCATCATGGCCAAACTAGTGACAGTCTTGGCACTATATGGGTTCTTCATCCAACTGATCATTATGATTTTACAAACCACAATACTTATAACAACATTCAAAACAATATCTTCATAATCCTTAATTGCATCAACATTCACATCGTCATCATCGTCCTTATCATCTCTAATTGCAACAACATCTTCTACCTGTTCAACATTCGACACCTATTCCTTATCAACATCTACAAAACCATTGCTCACAAATGTAATTGTTGTACCATAATTAGGAATATGAAAAAGGTTGTCAGCATCCTTTTCACATCCTAATCCATATTGATTCCTTTCTAGCTGCAATTCTCCCGAAGGTATAATAATTTTAGCTACATCCTCAAATTTATTTGCGTCTTTATATGTCCTTTTAGGGACTTCATTCAACTTATACTCATTTTCCTTAAGTTCATAATTGACTTTAGTGTCGTCATATCTTATTTGAGTGTCACCATGTTGTTGCGCCTCTTTCGTCACCTTGGTGAGCAGAATAGAGGTGCTTGCAAGCTTAGTTGGGTCTGCTGAGAAGGACAGCTGTAGAGAAAAGAGTTAGGGAAAGAAAACAAAAACTACAATTAGGAATTAAACTAAGAGATGCAATAAAAACTAAATTCATGAGCATAGGGACATAGAAACAAAAAGAACCAAAGGACCCATGTCACCAATGTTCGAGGCTGATCTATTGATGAAAACAAGGAACCAAGAAGAAAGGGGACTATGAGTCCCTTCTTCCTCCAAGGGAAGGCTCTTGGACCCTCACTAGCTAGCTCTTCTTACAACAAAGAAAATGGAAAATGGTGATGAAAGAACTCTTTACAAATACACTCAATGGTGAAGTGGATTGTGCAATGTAATGTTGCCAATATACTTGTGTCAAGGATGGAGTCCTCAAAACAATAGAGGCAGCATATAATTACTTTGAATTCCTTGAGAAAATGAGGTGCATCCATGTCTTTTTATAGCATTCATTTGGGTTATTGTTTAACCGCTTTGTAGTGTGAAAAGAGGCCAATTAGGGCATTATTAGGTCTTTGACCAGCCCACCAGTCGGATCCAGCCCAGATTTGAGGGTCAAATCGGCTTGGGAGATGAACCATAAGTGGTTGGGAGGCTGACCACTTCCATAAATGCGTCGTTTAGCAGGTGCGCGGCTTTTTGCGCTAACAGTCGCGCATCGTGCGCCTGTGCGTGATTTCTACGTTCCTGTTCCGTGCATGCATGCGCGCCCAATGTCTGCAAAGCGCTTTTCAATTTTTAGCTACTTTGTATAGTTTTTGACCTTTTTTGAATGCTGTGGTATTAATTCAAGTCCATGGATGACTTCATCACTGTTTGACGATGCTGAGTTCTTGTAACCATGTGTGGATGAAATTTCAGTGATAACAGATGCCCCCTGATGGATGAGGTTAGGAGCATACGTATAGCCGAAATCCATCAATGTTTCTTCTACTGAGAATGTTGTTGTAGGATAGAGCAATAGTGGGATTGTTCTGAGCGATCCGTTGGAGGAAAAAAAAAAGGAACCGGTAGGACCCGACCTTCTATGAGGTGTGTAAAATAGAAAACTGTGTACAAGCGAGGCGGGCATGCCCCATGCTCGTGTCATGTAACTCTGAAAAAATATGACTGAAGTGTTGGTGTAGGCAACTGCAGCACCCTCGGGGGCGGTCGTGATAGAGGCAGAAGACAATTATGAAAATGAACATGCTCTGAATAGTAGGCATTGATCGCGGTAATAAGTAGCTGTGATGATGTGGGCATTGATAGACCTGCCAATTTTAGAGGTCTTCGGCAAATAAAAGAACTAGCTGCAATAGTCGCAAAGTAAGACCCACCATAACATGAGAAAGTGTTGGCGTCGAATGTTATGGGGGTCAACGACATCAGGGAGAAATGGTGTGTCACCCTGTGCCATTTGAGATCTCTCACTGAATGGATAATGAGAATCAAGATATTGTCTCCCTTCTGGAAAACTGTGCTGACGTCGACAAAAAAGGGGGACGCGACTCCCAGAAGAAAAATGGCTTCATGAAATCTACTAGGTGAGGTGAGGAAGTGGCAGAGGTACATGGACGAAGTCAAGATGTGGGAAGACTCAAGACTGCCCTTGGTTGGAGGATGTATGAGATAAAAAGTGGCCGCAACCGTTCAATGAGGTCGAGTGTCAGGGGGACAACAAGACAAGGGATAAGTTGTGCCAGAGGTGGGACAAGGTGAACAAATTCAGAGGGTAGAAGTAAGTGACCTGTGGGGTACTATGAAGATATGGACGATGCCAGGCAAGGGAAGATGATAAGTAGTGATCCAACCAAGGGTGACATGGGTTGCGGCTAGCCAAAAAGAGGGAAGTAGGTCGCCAAAGTTGACGACAAAAAGGGTAATGTAACGACTGAAAATAAAGGCGTTTTTACAATAAATAACGAATAATTGGGGAGAAATATACAAATACAGAAATGGGTGCCCCAGTGTGATATGGGTGGCCCATGTAGGGAATATTTTTCTTGGAAAACTGATGAAGGGTGGGGGCCCCATTGGTGAGTTTCTGTATGAGGTAGGTGAAATGAAGGTGGGTTTGCAGATGGGCAAATTGATTGTGGATGAAATGGAGGGTTCATGATACTGCGGAGGTGCAGTTAAAAAAAAATAGAACCGAGAAGAGATAATCTGGGAGTCCATGTGGGAAAGCTAGCAAAATGAGGAGAAGGAGTATGTGGTTGATTTGTGACATGATGAAATACTATCGAGACTCCCATCCCTAAAGGGTTTTTGAAAAACAACATGAGTGTCAAAAGTGTCAAAAGGTGCTAGGAATGGGACAACTCATGTGGGTAAGAATGATACCAGGTAACAGTACCGAAGATGCAAATGGAGGTGTGGGTACTGCAGAGCCAGGAATGGGGATCCTAGAGGCAAATATCAGAGGGTGTGACTGGAATTGTAAGTGCGATATAGCGGGAAAGACTACATGCTAGTGTTGAGTATATACCTGAAGGGGTTGTGCCGATGGATGATGATCAAGTACCTGCACACATGAAAACCAAATACCCAAAGTGAACTATATCTGAAGAGAATTGAAGATATGAGCATGTATTTGATAAGTGTGAATATGTGCATGTGTACCTGACCAGGGTATGAAATAAAAGGTGCCCCAGGGGCTCAGGATGAAAAGAGGCCCAGGGACTGCTGTGATGTAGATGACAGGATGTTGATCCCGTGGCTGAAGACGGATTGTAAAATGGACACCGTTGGCTCCTGGAATGGTGAGTGGAAGTTTGGAAAAAGGCCTATATATAGCTGTAGGGCCCACATTGCCACCTCATTTGTACCTGCTGCAATAGTAACTGGACGAGTAGTTTCTAGAGGAGTTTTGGAGATTTGGGGAGGACAAGGCATCTAATTGGTGATTAGCGAGATTCAGGTTAGTGGTTTGATCATCTTGCATAGAAATAGGATTTCATTTTTTGGGCAGGGTTTGTACAGGGGGCCGTACAGAGAGATTTAGGGGGTATGGGCCCCACATGCATGGGCGACCCGGTAATAGGCGTGCATGTGTGCGCGCCTGTTCACCGTATGTACATGCATGGCGGCGCAGTATAGGGGATTTAAGGAACACTCTAAGGGTGCACCTGTGAGTTAAACAGGCGCACACAAGTGCACGTCTGTAGGTTGAATAGGCACGCATCTGTGCATGCCTGTATGGTGGACAAGAGCGCTTGGGAGCGCGCCTGTGAAGCAAACAGGTGCGCACTGATGCACACCTATGGAGTGAACAGGTGTGCACACATGCACACATGTGTAGTGAACAGGCGTGCATGTGTGCACACCTATGTAGTGAACAGGCGCGCATGTGTGTGCACTTGTGTAGTGAACAGGCGCGCATGTGTGTGTGCCTGTGGGTAACAAAACCGTGCCTAGGAGGCAAGGTTAAGGCATATAAAAACAAGTATTTTTGATGTTGTTGATGGTTTCTTGAGCTGATATAGGACTCTGTGTTGTCTGCAGGTGGACGGTTGTGACGATGCCAGTGGGTTGGCGAGAGAGAGACTGGTCTCAGCTGCGAGACGCCGTGGCCATTGAGGGGCCAGGTGTGCATGCGACTTTGGCAGCCTGTGGGATGCTAAAGTTCTTTGAGTGCCCGTTGATACAGGCACAGGAGTATCTCTTACAGTTCCTGATCCAGATGTGGAGTCCGGAGCTACACTTCTTCCTCGTGTGAGGAGAGCAAATCCCCTTCACTGCGATGGAGGATGTATATTTCTTGACTGGGCTTCCCTTTCGGGGAACGCCCCTACCGGAAGAGCCGGTGCTGCGTAGGGATATGTAGCTCGCGACTATTGGCCGGAGATATTGTTTGGGTCAAAACTTTATGTCCAGGACGGTTGTGAGAATTGTGTCTATAGATTCCCTGGCGCATCGTTGTATAGCAGCGATGATTGTGTGAGTATGTGGGTCACTGGCAACCCAACGGATCAGTGGTGGCCAACTTCTGGTGCTGGAGAGAGTGTTGGCTGGCGAGCGTTTCGCTTGGGGGTTGACGCTGCATGCGAGGATGGTGGGACAGTTGGACCACTGTCGGTCCACTGATACGGGGGAGTTTGCCTTCGGGTCCATCCTAGTGGCCTGGTTTCTAGAGAGGGTGTTGATGTTGTGCCCGAGGATTCTATTGGGGGCGCCTAGGGCGTGAGAGCCACGGTTGAGGCGGTGGTCGACTGTGTTGCTTCGTCATGGTGGTGGCGAAGGTGGCCACTTCTTTTCTGTAGAGGCAGAGCAGGTATGGCGGCAGATGCCGCAGGTGATCTTACATTACCCCTATGTCGGGGTGGACTTCCGGGATGATCCGGACATGGTTCTACCTCCAGGGGAGGTTTTTTATCATCGAGGTATGTTTGGTGTTTATGTGTATGTTTTTGCTATTTTTTGTTTGAGATAGCAGTCCATATGTATATGATATAGATGTTGATACTATCTATTGTTTGTTTGCATGTGCAGATGTGGCACCTCGCGGGCGTGAGGTGGAGTTGCAGCGAGCACCGGAGAGACTGTTACGGGGAGAGAGATGTCGGCATGATGAGGCTACGGTGCGACCAGATGAGCCAGAGAGGGTAGCTAGGAGGCACCGGTTTGATGACCCTGGTGCTAGGCCATCACATGCTCCTCCGGTGGTAGCCGAAGCTGATTATGAGGACATACGCTGTCATCTGAAGACGATATTACAGGAGGTGAATGAGGGCATATGGTCTCGCATCTAGGACGAGACTTTCCTGGAGCAGTGTGTGGGGGTGACGCCACCATGGCGGGCCATAGTACAATGAGCAGCAGTGGCTTTTGCGTTGATGACCGGATGACTGTCGCCGGGGTAGGAGGGGCCGGTAGGGGGTGGACCACCACCTGCTGGGGTAGGAGGTGGTGGGCCACCACCACCCGAGGGAGGAGCAGGCGGTGGTGCTCTAAAGGCACCGTGAGTGGTGCTCTGAGGCATTTGATGTATATATATTTTTTGTATATAGGTTGGTGAGCCCATTTTGTACTGAGGTGCTGTATTGGCCTACAGATACGTGTATTTTTTATATGTAAACATTCAGATGGCACTGTGGACCGATATATATACATGAGTATACTTTTTGAGATCTATGTGGTGTTTACATGTTTTTGGTTAATGGTTTGATGATGTATATTCTATGTATATGTTGTGACAGGATTGTGATATGTTTATGTATGTGTAGAGGTTGCTTGATGTGATATATGCCAGTCTAACACAATATTAGCTAGGTTATCTATAATTTGATTCAATTGTCTTGGAATATGTGTAAATGTAATGGAATCAAAATGTTGAGATAAAAGCCTAACCTGCAGGTATTTGCGAAAGAGGCAAGGATCACGGACGCGGTACACATTGTTGAGCTGGAGAACGACTAGTTGAGAGTCGAGGAAGACACTAAGGTGACGAATATGATGATGTTGGGCATCGGCCAGGAGGCCAATGACAATAGTGTATTCAACTTGGTTGTTGGTTGTTGACCCCAAACATATGCCGCTCGAATGGAGCATTTCATGTGAGGGGGTGTAGAGAGCCCAAGCAGCCGAAGTGAGATTTTGTGTCCAATGGCTGGCATCGTCGGCGTAACCAATGTGGTAGGCTGGTGGAGGAAGCATCTTTCAATAGTACAAAGGATAGTTTAGACGTGAGGGGAGGAGAAAAAAGATTAAAAAATTCTAGAAAAGAAATAAACTAAAGTAGAATGACTACTTTTAAGCATAAAATTTCTTGAGATACAACTCGTTGACGGGTTCTTTGAGAGCGAGGCCTTCAGGAGAGGCGAGGATATATGCACCTTTGGTGAGGTAATGTTGAATGATGTATGGGCCATGCCAGAGTGACTCAAATTTTACATGGCCAAAGGTATCATGAGTGAGATCGTAAGCCATGACGAGGTCGCCTTCGCGAAATGAGCGAAGGTTGACATGGAGATCAATGGTAGCCTTGGATCATTTTTTAGCTGCCTCGTTGTTCTATAAGGAAGATCGACGATATTCATCCAGAGACTCCAAGTTCAGCAAGCACTGCTCCATTGGAGCAGTGTCGGGTAATAGCTCAATGGTGGTGTGTAAGGTGGGAATTTCACACTCGATGGGAAGAGTTTCCTCAACCCCATGGATTAAATGAAATGGTGTGAAACCAATAGCAGTTTTCACATCCATTCAGTAAGCCCATAGCACAGAAAATAACATATGATGCCAATTGGTTTTATGTTTATTAACTGTGCATTGTAACATGGTCTTGAGGACTTTGTTAACTACCTTGACCTGTCCGTTAGATTGAGGGTAATATGGTGAGGCAAACTTGTGAGAGGATCCTAACCGAGATGAGAGTTCGACGAAGATCTCATTCTCGAAGTGTTTCCCATGGTTGGAAATGAGTTGGAGGGGTACTCCAAAGAGGGATATGACGTGGTTAAAGAAAAAATGCGCTGCAGTGTCAGCGGTGTTGTTGAAAGTGGGCATAGCTTTTGCCCATTTGGTGAAGTAATCAATGACGACAATGATGTATTTGTGACCATTGTTGGAGGGGAGATTACAAGTCATAAAGTTGATGCCCCATTTGCAAAAAGGGTCGGCTATAATGACAGGGTGAAGAAGAGTGGGGGTAGCTCGGGCTTTGTTGGTGTAAAGCTGACATTGCTCACATCGTTTCACGGAATGAATGCAATCATGAAACAAGGTAGGCCAAAAGTAATCGGTTTGGATAATATTTTGAGCAGTGGATATAATCGAAAGATGGCCCCCACATGCGCCGTTGTGGCAGTCGTTTAAGAATCTATCGGCCTCGTCAATAGTCAGGCATCGACGAAGAATGGTGTCGACGCCTTGCCGGTATAGGATGTCTCTGAGGAGAAGGTAGCGGGGGGGGCCTGATGGCGAATACGTCGACAATCATCTCGTGAAAGGTGTTGGGTGTGTGTGTGTGGGTGCGTCAGATACGATAACTGCGTCTGATGATCCCTTCACCTAGGGCTCTGCCGTGTGCGCTGGGAGATTTCCTAGAGGGGTCCCAGGGGGGGGAAGGTATGCCCCCCCCTAGTTACGCGTAGCGTTCGGCACCGGGCGGTAGCCCGGGGCAACGCCCCAATTTTTTTTTTTTTCGGCGGTTTTTTCTATTTTTAGCGGATTTTGCTATTTTTAGATGATTTGTAAATTAATCCCGGATTAAGGGATTAGGGTTTTGGTATCTACGGAATACCTAAAAACATTGTACATATTGTATGGCTAATGGTGAAATTCGATATAATGAAAATAAGAAAGGTTTTCCCGGTTGAGGGTTTCCGGTAAAAATCTCTGTGTACTCTGTGTATGAGCCATTGATTAATTTTTGTATTGCTTAAGAATCTATATGCATTACTTTACTTTGCAGGTTTAAAACTTACATGTGGTATCAGAGCACGTTTTTGGCTTCAGAGGGATTCCTTTGTTGCTGAGGGTTTGGCTCGGTCTTGATAGATCAAGTTTATCTTGGGTCTGTGATAAACCTGGGTTTAGTGGGAGCTTTTGCAGTGGAGATTCGAGTAGAGGGAAGGAATGGCGAGCTCATCTAGAATCGAGATAGAGAAGTTCAACGGTAAAAACTTTGAGCTATGGAAGCTCAAGATGGAGGACCTTCTTGTAGACAAAGAACAATGGATCATTGTGGATCCTGGTTCACAGCCTACTGGTACACCATCTACAAGCACACAGGCTACTGGTACACAACCTACTAGTACACAAACTACTAGTACACCAGTTACTGGTAT
>SNQJ01S0079160.1:1273-13748 GCA_010110895.2 Picea sitchensis | reverse complement strand
ATGCTAATTGATGAGTTTTTGTGCAAGAGGGAAGTTTTGAGAAAAAGAGCCCCACACTCATTCACCCCCCCTTTAAGTGTGGTAGGTGTGTCCAACAATAACCTTACTCATTTATGTCTGGCTACTGCTGGGATAACGAAACCGTGAGTCTCTCCCGATGGCCCTGTGGAGTCTGAGATATATGTGGTTTCTCCACATCTTGTTTCCCCATTGATTGACATGGTAGTTTTTCCACTGCAATCTTCTCCTGACCACACCCCGTTTTTCGACGGTGGCAGGTCTCCTATCCCCATTATCACGCATCCTCTTCAACCCATGGTTGAAGAAGTGGTCATACCAATGCAATATTTGGTCAATCCAAATCTGCTTTTTGAGGGTGATGCATCCTTCAACCATGTTGTTAGCATTTCTGATCATACACCTTTTGAACAAGAGAGAGTTTTACTCACCCCGAGTTCTCTCCCTCCAAGTCTTGTTGAGGGTCCCTTTGATTGGGATGGTCTTGTGGGGTATCTAATGCCTCCACCTATGTATTTTCTAGGAAGAGAAATTATCTGATATATCATGGAGACGATAACCTCCGTTAGCACTTTTTCCTCCTTGAATTGGAGAGATTTGGGTTTTCCCAAGATTTTGTTGGTTCTTCATAAGATACTGACATTATATAGAAGTTGAGCATGGGAGCCTTGGCCTCCCCCGTGACTTGCCGCCTAGAATCTCCCAACGAGTCTGAGTTAAGATATTTTTCGACTCGTCTAAAAAATGAAAATATTATAGAGTGGTTTGTCTCTTTCACAATCGTTAAAGTGGAGTTGAAAGATCATGAGTCTTAGTTAAGCTCTTTTCCGACTCATTTTCAAAAAGAGAAAAGATTGTCGAGTGAACTTGTCTCTTTCACACTCATAAATTGGATTTGAAAGGACATCTATTTGGCACAAGTTTATCCATTTTTCACACCAAGTAGACTAAAAGACATAAAAAGGGACATTTTTTGGCATTAAGTTGTGATTTCATCTCATGCCCTTGCTTGCAGTATTGAGCCTATAGTCGGTTCTTTCTTTGCATTATAAACCATTTGCCTAAACAATTTTTTCATCCTCAACCAAGGAGAGCCTTGTTTACATCCTTCGCAATTTGACACCCTATACCCAGGAGGGAACATTCCCCCGAGTGTCCATCTCCTACATGCATCTCCTTGCATTGAGCATAGGTATGTTCCACTGCTAGAACTAGTTTTTCTTACTTGCGACACTCGTTTCCTCCTTTGTATCATAGCATTCATTTGTTATGAAACAACAAAAAAAGATGGGTGGGAAGGGAGTATTATCTTATATTGGAAGTAGTCATGTCTCCTTTGAACAGAGCACAAATTTATTGAGTCCATTTGTCACCATAATTTTGGTTTTATCATGACCTTAGGAAGCTGAGCTAGTTACAAAGTCTTCTCTATTGACTGGTTACTCTTTCAGTCACTATGGAGAGTTTTATTGATGCCTCCTGCATATCACAGTTTCATCATTGAGTCTATGATTCCTGGGTCTTCTGTATGTTTCATTCTCTTGCTCAAAGGAAGTCTATCAACATGTGTAATCCATTTCTCATATCTCTTTTCTTTTCATGTCAGCCATACCCTTAGTTTGTCTCAGAATCTCATGGTACTGTAGTCCTATCATGCACCCTGGTCCTACTTTCATCATTGGTAGGTAGCCTTGAACCCAACAGTCAACATTTCATCATTGGTCGTTGACTGGGTGGTTTCCCTTGTGTTCGATGGAAAGACATCTATTCTCACATTGGGATTCATGTAGTGTCTTGGATGCCATTAGCCTTATTGGTGGTTTCTTCGCCTTTGTTGGCAATTTTCCTCATTGGATGCTATTTAGAGGGTCTTTTTCGTGTAACACTTGCACTTGGCACACGCGAAATATGTACATGGTCGTTGGTTCATGAACTTGTTCTTTGTTTGATTTCCTCCAAATCATGAAGCTCTTGATTTGTACCTTGTGCTAAATGATGAGAGATGCCTTAATTATCTCCTTTCAGTGGATCTCTTTCCATCGACTTCAGCTCATCTTTTGGAAATGAGACCTAGAGTCTTATGAGTACCTTGATACTTGCAGTATTTAGTGTCAGGTTCTCTTGCCATCAATAGTTTGGAATACATCAATGTCTCATGATCGATGGATTCCTTAGGAGTTCAACACTGACTCCTTTATTCACACTTGTAGGAATGTACTTGGTGCCTTGATACCTACTTTCATTATTGGTAGGTTGTCTCACATTTGTTAATGGTATACCTCAATGATTGGTAATCAAATGATGTCTCATTGTGTTCAACCTCAAATCCTTTATTCACATGATGTAGACTTGCACCCTTGGAAAATTGTGTATAAGACTTGAAGACACTAGTATGTGGCCACATCTTTCTTGAGTTGTTGCTTCCTTTTCATTGGACCAACACCTATATGAATTCAGTGATCATGGGAGATTAGATTGTACTCCATGGTATACAGATATCTTTAGATTGATTTTGAGACTGGTTCTATTGGGCCTTGTTCGTGATATGACAACCTTTGGCATGTAACCGCATTTGTATTTCCCAATTCATGGCCATGAACATCAGTTTGGTATATTTTCACATGGATCTGCAGTGTAATTCTATTGGCAACCATGTATGCAGAGTCAATGCAGAATGTAATGCGAAAGTAGTCCTTCCAATTGGTTCGTGGTGCAGACCCCCGACCCTCGGGCCGAGATCCGCTCAGGATCATTCTAAATTTTCCCTCCTGAGTCTGATTGACTCTTTGATTTTCCCCATTGGGAATCCCTCACACACACGACGGTGTATCCATAGGTCCTTATGAATATACCCCATGTAATTAAACACAAGGCATCACCCTAATCTCTTGACCACAATAAGATCACACCCTTCGTCGAACCGAGACTTCAGGTTTCGTGATTTCGTAATTTTTGTTGTCGAGTTTCCAGCTCTTCAATCCACCGAAACCTGAAATGCCGAAATTCTGAAATCTTTGGCTGCATTCTCCTCCACAGCTGTATTGCGTTTCGCGACTTCGAGAATTATGGAAAAAAGAACCCTGACCTCTTGTCTTCAAAAATACCGAAATGCCAAACCCCGATGCATTCAACGAAAGGCTGACTTCCAATGGAACTTTTCGCCGATTTGGAGTTTCAGACTTCGTGAATCCTGATGCAAGGCTCCTGGCTCTTCAACCTCCAAAAAATCCGAAATGGTTAATGGGTATTGACACTACCTGGCAATGAGTATGTGCCACCTATATTCTCAATTGTCCATGGTCTCTGACGTGGATTCCTGCCACCTTTCACTCTTCCCGACTTTCGGGACTTGAACCATCCTTCGACTGTCGTTCCCTTACCAATTCGAAACCCCAAATTCTGAAATGACACCTTATACAGAGTCAATGGCTGATAGCCTCCCTTTAGATCCAACGACCCACGTTATTTTAGGCTTCCAAGTACCAGGAGATCGAAACTCTCGACCCCAAAACACTTGTCACCACAATCCCCGAATTTCTAAACCCCGAAACACCGAAATGCCGAAACACCACTTCCAAATATTTCACGTTTCGAAACTCTGAGGTTTTTCAATGAAAAGGCCCCTGGCTCCTTGTCATAAGGATTTTTGGTATTCTGAATCTTGAATTATCGAAATCCCAAAATTCTTCACTTAACAATTCTTTTCGCGATTCGGGAGTTAGAGTGACCAAGGATTTTGGCTTACACTCCAGACTTACAAACTCTAAATCCCTGAAATGATCTGGTGTCTCAAAACAGATCACGATCAACGTCCACATTGATTCATGATACCAAAGTGATGGGTTCGTCCTCCCCTATCCACCTTGCAACTTCTTTGGATCCTACGGTCCTCACGACTTCGTGAGTTCTCCACGGAGAATTTCAACCGTCTGATTCACTCCTCAATGAATCTCTGTGAAACGAGCCAATGCTCTTCCCCTAAAACTTAACCTTCTGCGTGATGTTTTCAATCTCCATCTCCCTTTGAGTACTTTCAAAGGTGCTGACCCTCTTGAGCTTTCTCTTGTAACTCAAGTCTCAAAAGTACTCCTGCACTCACTCCTTGCGGCACTCTTTCAAATACTTATGTGTATTTGATTCTTTGACCCTGTGCACTCTCTGCAACAACAGTACTTCAATCTTTAAGCTTAGTTGATAAATTCTAAGGCTTCAACTAGCCTGCACACACCTTGCATGTCTTCTGTGCTCCACCTGCACTTCTGTTGGAATGAGAACAACGGTATCTCTCCTGAGCTTTCTGAGATAAACTCAGAACCCTTGTCAACGCACACCTTGCAGACATTTCACTGCACTCCTTGCAGGAACTCTCTCTTAAGAAGAGAAACAATTGAAACTCATTCTCTTTCTTCTCTCAGAGTTCAAACATTCAGCATGAAATCATACATTCAACACAATATTAAAGAAAATGCATAACAGAGAGAATAAAACAACCATAAGCATACCATTCAACATGTATAAATAGAAAACATCATAACACCATGAATCTGATTCAAAGCTTCATATATTAATTCAAAGCTCTTGTACATGGACTTTTCTCTACATATCTCCACTACAGCTCTCTTCCTCTGTATGCTAATGATACAACCACTACCATGATAAAAAGGTGAGGGTGTCTATATCCATTTTTCCTCCTACTCTTCTAAACTATCTAATCTATTAATTCAAACCTACCTTCTTTCATTAGCTGGGCTTAAATGCCTTTTACATTGACAGATGAGAGAAAATTGCTCATGATCTGTTTACAACAACCATATATAAATGCAAGTACACTTCTAGCTACTACATTAATGTTCGCTTCTTAATCTTTCAAAAATATTTCAAAATGTGCAAAATGTGTGTTGCACTTTTCCCAGCTGTCTTCCACCTTCATGCTCACTTGGCTGGCTACTTACGATGCTCCTGCATCATACTCCCTCACTTGAAAAATTTCATGAACTCTTGTTCATGAGTTCTTGCACGGTCTGTCCCTGCTTCTTAATTTTTGTTTCATCTTCCCAACTGGCATCTTCAACTGGATGTCCTTTCCACTTGACCAAGTATTCAAAATACTCTTTTCTCCTGGTCTTCCTGCTGACTCTCTTGTCAATTATAATTTCCATCTGTGGATTTTCAGCTACAGGCATTTGTTTTGTCCATTGAGCTTCTTTCTGTTCCTCCTCTGCTACTGCTTCTCCATCTCTGTAAGGGTACAAATCTGCAACATTGAATATCGGTGAAATTCCGATCCCATTGGGTAATTCAATCTCATATGCGTTTGCCCCAAATTAAATTATTGGACCTTGCACGGTCCAATAATTTTCATCTTTAGTTTGTTATACGTTCCCTTTGGGAACCTTTCCTTCCTCAGATGCACAAGAATCAAATCACCAACTTCAAATTGAAGTTCTCACCTATGTTGATCTTCTCTCCACCTGTATTCTTGAATTGAACTCTGCAATCGCTCTTTGACTCGGTTGTGAAGCTCCTTCATTCCCTCTACAAAGTCCTTTGCACTAGCACTTCTGAATTCAGCTTGTTTCGAATCTTTCAATTCAGAAATTCCCCTTGGATGCATTCCATATACAATCTGGAATGGACTCTTCCCTGTGCTTCTATTGAGTGAATCATTGTAAGCAAATTCCACTTGTGGCAGAATGTGATCCCACTAACTGTGGTGTTCATTCGATAAGCTCCTCAAAAAATATCCCAAGATTATGTTAACAACTTCTGTCTTCCCATCTGTCTGAGGATGATATGCTAAGATAAAAGACAAAATTGTCCCCAGCGTTTTCCACAAAGTCCTCCAGAAATGTCCAATGAACTTGGTATCTCGATAAAAAATGATACTCCTTGGCAAGCCATGAAGTTTGATGACTTCCTTGAAAAATAGGTTCGCAATATGAGTTGCATTGCTAGTTTTCTGGCATGGTATGAAATGTGCCATCTTTGAAAATATGTCGACTACCACAAAGATTGAATCATATATTCTCTGTGTTCTTGGCAGTCCCAATATAAAATCCATGCTCACTGTGTCCCACGACCTTTCTGGTATGGGTAATGGTTGATATAACCCTTTGTTCTGCCTTTTCCCTTTTGTGTGTTGACAAATCATGCATCTGTCCACAAATTTATTAACATCTGTCCTCATCCTTGGCCAAAAATATGAGCCATTCAACTTTGAGAATGTCTTATCATGACCGAAGTGTCCAGCCAGTCCTCCACTGTGTTTTTTCTTCAACAAATTCTCCTTCATGGAGAATTTTGGAATACATAGCTGATTGCCTCTGAATAACAATCCATCTTGGATCCTATATTCGGTCCATTGGTTTCTGTCCCTGAGAATTGGATTCTCAAACGCCTCATATGCTTCCTTAAAATCTGGATCATCTCTATACATTTCTTTGAGGTTATCAAAACCCAAAGTTTTGACTCTGAATTCCTTCATAAGCAAACATTTCCTGCTCAAAGCATCAACAACTTTGTTAGCAGTTCCAGAAATATGCTTAGTCAAAAAATTAAAATTCTGCATGAATTCAACCCATTTAACATGTTTTTGGTTCAAGTTCTCCTGTTGAGTCATGAATTGTAAAGCATGATTATCACTGCACAAAACAAACTCTTTAGGAACCAAATAATGTCTCCATTTCTTCAGGGCTTGTATGACTGCATAAAATTCTTTGTCATATGTTGAGTACTTGATCTTCGCTTCATTCATTTTTTCACTGAAGTATGCGATCAACCTATCATCTTGGCTCAAGACCACTCCAATTGCAAATCCACTCGCATCACACCTGACCTGAAATGTCTTGCTAAAATCCGACAAAACCAGAATTGGTTGCTCCGTGATCTTCTTCTTCAATAGATTGAAGATCTTCTCTGCTTCTTCTGTCCAGTGAAAATATTTGTGTCTTTTCTTCACCGTATCCATCATTGGTGTGTTGATTCCATTGAAGTTTCAGATGAATTTCCTATAGAAACTTTCCAAACCATGGAAGCTTCAAACTTCAAACACATTTTTTTGGAGATGGTCAATTCTTAATTGCATTTACCTTTTTAGGATCCATCTTCAACTCATTCACAGAGATAACAAAACCCAAATAAATGAGTTTTGTCCTCATAAATGATGATTTCTTAATATTAATCAGCAATTTCTCTTGTTGCAACCTCTTCATTACTGTAGCTAAATGCTTTAAATGCTCTTCTTTTGTCTTGCTGAAAATCAATATATCGTCAAGATATACGATGGCAAATTTCCCAATGAAATCCTTCAGGACTTCCTTCATCAATATCATGAAAGTATTGGGTGCATTTTTTAAGCCAAACGGCATAACAAGCCATTCATACAACCCCTCATTTGTCTTGAATGTTGTCTTCCATTCATCACCTCATGTCATTCGAATCTGATGATACCCATTTTTTAAATCAATCTTTGAAAAAAATCTTGCTCCACTCAAGCAATCCATCAAGTCATCCATCCTTGGTAATGGAAATCTGTATCTAATGGTAATCTTATTGATTTCCCTTGAGTCTGTACATATCCTCCAGCCTCCATATTTCTTTGGGCTGAGTACTGTCATAACAACACATGGACTCAAGCTCTGTCGAATCAACCCTTTGTCCATTAAGTCTTGGACTTGTCTCTTAACTTCTTCATTCTCTTGCGGCATCAACCTATATGTTTCTTTATTTGGTAAACTGGCTCCAGGTATAATATCAATGTGATGGCTTATACTCTTGATCAGTGGCAATGAACAAGGTAGTTCATCCACTACTATATCAACGAACTCTCCCAACAATTCCTGGATTTCTTTTGGTAGATCATCTATTCTCGTATTGGTCAAAACAATTTTGGTCTTCTTGACCACAATAAATTGTGTATCTTCCTTCTTCTTAACCTCTTTAAGAAGTTCCTTCCCACTCATGAGAAGTACAATGTTGCTCACCTCTGTTTTCAATTCTTTACCCTTAATCGGAAACAACATGTGTGTCCTACCATTCTTTTCCAAGGTGTATGTGTTCTTTCTCCCATCATGAATCACATTCCTGTCATATTGCCATGGTCTACCCAACAATAGATGACAAACATCCATGGGAATGACATCACATAATATTTCATCCTTATATCCTCTTATTTAAATTCAACTAAACATTGTTTAGTAACATTTACCTGATGTCCTTTTTGTAGCCACGAAACTCTGTATGGGCTTGGATGTACAACAGTCTCCATCTCCATCTTTTCTACCATCTCTATAGATATGAGATTGTCTGTGCTACCGCTATCCACTATGACTTTGCATACCCTATCTTTGGTTTTGCAAGCAGTCTGAAACATACTGTTTCTTTGGGCTGGGTTCTCTGCCTCCTTCTCTGGCATTAAGAGAACTTTCCTCATCATTAAGGATCTTCCACCCTTAGCATCTTCTATCTCCACATTCCATCCTTGAGCTTCGGCAATGCGAGTTTCACCACCACCTTTCTTCTTATCTGGACACTCATAATATCTATGTCTGATCTTTCCATAGACAAAGCATTTTACTTCACTTCCTCTGCCTCTTCCTCTTCCTCTTCCTCTAACTCGAGGAAAAGTGTTTCTATTAGCATACTGCCCTCTCTGTGAACTTCTTCCTCTCTCATGTTGAGTTTGAGGTTTCTTCCCTTCTTCTTTAGGTTTTTGAGTCCTATCTTGGGCAATTGTTTTGCCTCTAGCTTGAATTCTACCTCAACCTCTTTGACCTTGATTTCGGCTCAGCTTCTCTTCAGCTTTCAGAGCCATCTGATAAGCATCTTCCACAGTCTGAATGGTCATCATGCTCATCGCATCTTGAATGTCACACCGTAGACCATTCATGTATTTGGAAACCTTTTCATCATCACTTTCCCGATGACCTGCTCTGATGTTTATCTTGTAGAACTCTTCAGTCTATTCTTTCACTGACATTATATTCTATCTCAAATTCTGCATCCTTCGAAATAGAGTGATTTGATAATCCTTGGGTATAAATTTGGCTTTGATCTTTGCAACCATTCTATCCCAGCTTTTGATTTTCTTCTTTCCCTTGCAGTGTCTGTCAGCCTGCAATTCATCCTACCATAGTGCTTCATGCCCTTTAAGTCTAGTAATGACATGTTTGACTTTCTTGTCTTCCTCAACATCCTCATAGTTGAATTATCTATCCAGATCTCTAATCCAGTCTAGAACCTCTTCAACATCTAATTTTCCCTCATACATGGGAATCTCCATCTTTTCTCTGGCACCTATGCTTGCAACAAGCCTGAATAGGCATTCATCCGCAGCATCCTCGACTGCAACTTCTTCTCCTTTGTTTCCATCTTCATTTTCACTTTCATCCTCGCTGATATCCCCAATGTCAAATGTGCACCTCTGTGTTGTCTTCATGGAATCAAGCCTGGAACGTAGCTCACGCATTTCCCTTTCCACTGCTGGATTGAGCATTGGTCTGTCTCTTCTTCTCGGTGGCATGGATATAAAATGTTCCTCTTTTCTCTGCTACAGAAATCAAAGAACTTGTTCTAAGCTCTGATACCACTTGGTGCAGACCCCCAACCCTCAGGCTGAGATCTTCCCAAGATCATTCTAAATCTGCCCTCCTGAGTCTGATTGACTCTTTGATTTTCCCCATAGGGAATCCCTCACACACACGATGGTGTATCCACAGGTCCTTATGAATATACCCCATGTGATTAAACACAAGGCATCACCCTAATCTCCTAACCACAATAAGATCACGCCCTTCGTCGAACCGAGCCTTCAGGTTTCACGATTTTGTGATTCTTGTTGTTGAGTTTCTAGCTCTTCAATCCACTAAAACCCAAAATTCTGAAATGCCGAAATCTTTGGCCATGTCCTCCTCCATAGCTGTATCACGTTTTGTGAATTCAGGAATTCCAGAACAAAGAACCCCGACCTCTTGTCTTTGAAAATATCAAAATGTTGAACCCCGATGTGTTTAAAAAAGGCTAACTTCCAACGGAACTTTTCGTCGATTCATAGTTTTGGACTTCACGACTTCACAAATCTTGATGCAAGGCTCTCGGCTCTTCAACCTCCAAAACCCCAAAATGGTCAACGGGTATTGACACTACCTAGAAACGAGTACATGCCACCTGTCATCTCAACTGTCCATGGTCTCTGATGTGGATTCCTACCACCTGTCACTCTTCCCAGCTTTCGGGACTTGAACTAGCCTTCGACTACCATTCCCTTACCACTTCGAAACCTCGAATTCCGAAATGACACATTTTATGGAATCAATGGTTGATAACCACCCTTTAGGTCCAACGACCCATTTTATTTCGGGCTTTCAGGTACCGTGAGTTCAAAACTCTCGACCCCAAAACACTTGTCACCACAATCCCCGAATTTTCGACCTCCGAAACACCGAAATGCTGAAACGCCACTTCACAATATTTCGCGTTTCGCAACTCTAGGGTTTTTCAATGCAAAGGCCCCTGGATCCTTGTCATTAGGATTTCCGGTATTCTGAATCTCAAATTACCGAAATCTCGAAATTCTTCACTTAACAATTATTTTCGCGATTCGAGAGTTAGAGTGACAAAGGATTTTGTCTTACACTCCGTACTTACAAACTTCGAATCCCCGAAATGATCTGGTGGCTCAAAACAAATCACAATCAATGTCCACGTTGATTCCTGATACCAAAGTGATGGGTTCATCCTCCCCTATCCACCTTGCAGCCTCTCTGGATCCTACGGTCCTTGCAACTTTGTGAGTTCTCCATGGATAATTTCAACCGTCCGATTCACTCCTCAATAGATCTCTGTGAAACGAGCCAATGTTCTTCCCCCGAAACTTAACCTTCTGTGCAACGTTTTCAATCTTCGTCTCCCTTTGAGTACTTTCAAAGGTGCTGATCCTCCTGAGATTTCTCTTGCAACTCAAGTCTCAAAAGGACTCCTGCACGCACTCCTTGTGACACTCTTTCAAATACTTATGTGTATTTGATTCTTCAACCTTGTGCACTCTATGAAACAACAGTGCTTCAATCTTTAACCTTAGTTGATAAATTCTAAGGATTCAACTAGCTTGGACACACCTTACATAGCTTCTGTGCTCCACCTGCACTTCTACTAGAATGAGAACAATGGTATCTCTCCTGAGATTTCCGAGATAAACTCAGAACCCTTGTGAATGCACATCTTGTGGACGTTTCACTGCACTCCTTGCAGGAACTCTCTCTCAAGAAGAGAAACAATTGAAACTCATTCTCTTTCTTCTCTCAGAGTTCAAACATTCAGCATGAAATCATACATTCAACATAGTATTAAAGCAAATGCATAACAGAGAGAATAAAACAACCATAAGCATACCATTCACCATGTATAAACATAAAACATCATAACACCATGAATCTGATTCAAAGCTTCATATATTAATTCAAAGCTCATGTACATGGAGTTTTCTCTACATCTCTCCACTACAACTCTCTTCTTTTGTATGCTAATGATACAACCACTACCATGATACAAAGGCGAGGGTGTCTATATCCGTTTTTCCTCCTACTCTTCTAAACTGTCTAATCTATTAATTCAAACTACCTTCTTTCATTAACTGGGCTTAAATGCCTTTTACATTGATAGATGAGAGCAAATCGCTCATGATATGTTTACAACAGCCAGATATAAATGCAAGTACACTTCTAGCTACTACATTAATATTTTATTCTTAATCTTTCAAAAATATTTCAAAATGTGAAAAACATGTGTTGCGCTTTTCCCAGTTGTCTTCCGCCTTCATGCTCACTTGGCTAGTTGCTTACGATGCTTTTGCATCAGTTCCCCATCACTCCACTTCTGGGTTGTTTATAATGTATTTCAGCCATCGCAGATACTCCTTTGGCCTCACACATTAGGGGGAATCTGTTATAGAAAGATTTGCCTCACCCTATGTAGTCTTGCACATAAGGCCTTTTTCTATTTCCCTATGAAGACTTGTCATCCCTTTTTTGCAAATTCCAGAGAAAAATACATATTTTTCCACATGTATGCATCTTTCCTACTATACAACATGTGTATACACAAGATTCTCCACTATAGTCCGGGTACATCAGGATTTGTGCCAGAAAATAAAAAATGGAGTCTGGTTTCCATGTCATGATATGAGATATATGATCCTTGGCCTTCCATATACTAGAAACATTTCAAATCATCCCTTCAGTTCCATTTGAAGGCTATAATTGGGCCAATTCTGAGCTATGGAAAAGAGAAGAAATAATTCAACTTTGAGAGCAAAGTTACTGTAGTGTCCCCAAGGCCGAGCCCCGTTACAGATCATGTTATATGCAAAGAATTGTAAATATGTTCTATAGGCTGGTGAGCCAAGTTTTGTATAAGCCGTAGGCTTATGAGTTTTGTTAGGCCAGGGAGCCTAAGTGTTGAA
>SNQJ01S0079157.1:27603-52707 GCA_010110895.2 Picea sitchensis | reverse complement strand
GTGGGAAATGGAAGATGCCATGAAACAGGCATATCCGATTTTGTTTACTTCTGTACATACACATCATGTTGATAGATAGAACATCGAGGATGATTTTCCTTTAAGGGGGAGGGAATTGTAACACCCTGTTTCCCCCAGTCTGTAAAAATAATTATATTGGCCAAGAACAATGGCAAACTCAAAGATGTGAATGTTTGATTTGACGGGCCTTTGCATAAAAGGTCGATGAATGTAAATTATATAATGAATATGTGTTGCATGACTGCTGAGAGGGGGATGTGCTAAAAGAGACCACGATGGTTAATGAGAGGTGCTGGAAGGGACCTGGAATGGTTGTGTTAACTTCCACCGAGCCAGTACTGTACTGGTTTATACTTGCTCACTAACCGAAGAAACTCTTTGATCTTGGAATGGATTTCTCGTCAGGTTGGTAGGTGGGGAGGCTCCTGAAGAGTTAATGAGGGGATGGGGGTGAACCGTGCATCCATAATAGCCCTCAAACATGACCACAGATGGCGGAATTCGCGCCACATGCAACCTTGCAGACAGAAATTGGCAAGAGAGAAAATGTGGCAAGGGAGAGAGCAGTGCCCGCGACGGGGATCACGAAAGAGACTGGAGAAACCCTGGAAACACAGGGAGTTTTGAATACCAGGAGAAGGAGAGTAACCTTCGTCCTAGATTATTTTTCCTGTATTAGGAGAAGGAGAGTAACCCTCGTCCTTGACTTTCATTGAGCTGGAAGTAGGAGACTGAACCTCAAAAGCATCGTGGTCTAGCTCAGGGGTGGCTAGTTGTAAATCCGTTTGGAGTCACTGACCCTACGATTGGGTGGAAACGAGCACCCCTCTCAGCAGTTGCATCACGCTTGGTAGATTTGATAAGTGTTTTTATACCTTGTATTTCGATCTGAATATCATGGATGCATGCTTGTGTTTATATGCCATAATAATTTCTGTGTAGAATGATTGCCTAGTGTTTTAAACTGGAAATAATGGATGCATGTGTATGCTTATATGTCATCGTTGGTTTCTGTACAAATGGTTAAGTCTGGGGGCCGGAAGGGTAGCTCTCTAAGGTCTCGGAGTCATGGGAGTTTGAAGCCCTGAGAAGTTGAATTTCGTGATTCAAGCTCAGAAGGGATATCAAGCCCAATTATAGAAAGAGAAAATACCCTACCATTTGGTTAACGAACGATTGGAATACTTTCGAGAATACCCCAGATTTGTCGAGACCAATGGATCTAGAGGAGGAGCACAGGCGTTAACACCTTGACCCTTTCAGCCTTCGCATGTAGCGATGGGATCTCAGACCGTAGATCCAAGGATCTGATAGAGCCCTATTGACCATCGATCTTAGCCTTTGTATAGGCAGGAGAATAACATTTCGCTGACTCACAACTTGGAGTGGTCAAGGGTAGGGCTGCATGAACTCACGATTCGCAATATCGTGACATGATTGTGACCGTTGGATCCAAGGCATGGGAGAACCGTTGGATCAGAACCTTCGTGGTTATCGCCTATCGGAGGTTCGAAACTTGAGGGAGTTTCTTTTCGATTGTAGAAGTCACGAAGTGCTAAGCGCCGAGGGCTCGTGCAAACATGTGACCTGTCCGTAAGTGGGGTCCGCGTGGTTGACAGGTGGTGTAACAACAAGCACCTAGAGAAAGATGGGAACGGGTGACAGGTGATGGACACATGTTGCCTGGGAAGGGGTAAACCCATTGTTGACTTATCGTATCTCGAGAATTCACGAAGGAGGAGCATGAGGGCTCAACACTCCAACTCGCGAAGTCGTGAGATGCGAGTAACGCTAGTATTTAACCGAGGAAGCAGGTGACTGATGGAGGACACATGTCACACTGGGAAAGAGTCAACCCACTGTTTACTTATCGTGGCTCGAGGTTTTGTAGGATGAAGAAGCTGCACCTTGATCGCTAAGGCCGCGAAATGCTGAGAGTCGAGGTCTCATGCGACGGGTGGCGATGACATAGCTCGTGAGCAGAGTATAGCGGGGTTGACAAGTGGAGTGTGCACGTTGTTTTGGCAGAGTCCACGCAACATTGACCTCTCGCGTCTCGGGGATTCATGAAGGAGGAGCACGAGAACTCAACACCTCAACTGGCGAGGTTGTGAGTGGTGCTAGTGTTTGGCCTAGCCTACGGTTACATGTAGCAGGTGCTAGTGAGGAGAGAGCCATACCCATATAGCATCTCGGGTATCGGTGTTTGGAGAAAAGGGAGTCGAGAGTCTTGATTCCCGACTCGCGAGTTGCGAAAGGCGCTTGTGCTAAGGCCAGCTTGTGGTCGTTTGGAGGAGGATAAGGGAAGAGAGGATCTGCGCTAGGCCCCATAGAAGTCTCGAGGATTTTGTTCCTCGAAGAAAAAGACGAAAAATCTAACTTGTTGTAGTGGGTGTGTGACACTCTAGTTGGCTCAAAATTCTAAGTTATTTGATGATAAGGACACAATGCCTTTGAAATGTGCTATCCAAAGTATAAACATTACCTTTGTATTTGCACACTTTAAGGAAGGATGTATCGCAAAACACTCCCCTGAAGAAGTCATAAACAAAGACATACCTTGGTTTTCTTTTTATGGATCCCCCCCGAAGGTGGGGCAAGGGGGATTCCACATCTATCCCCCACTCATGACATCTCTTTTAAGATTGGACCAGGAAACAACAAAAATAACGTATGTGAACTTATGGCTCTAAAACCAATCTTAATGCTAGCTCAGGAACAAGGCATTTCTCAAATTCAAATTTATGGAAACTTTCTCCTTGTGATTCAATGGATGAAAGAAGAATTCAATTTGTGAAACTTCACTTTGCTACTTATTTTTCACAACATTCTGCTTCTGAAATCAACCTTCTATCACATCTCTTTCACACATGTTTACAAGGACATGAACAATGAACCAAATAGGCTATCTAAGGATGGAGTGGCACTGGAAAATGGGATCTGGAAGATCACTGACAACACCCCTGCGCACTCCTTTGAATATGTTCATGCTCCATGGTTCTATGTTTCCTTTGCTTGCTATTAAGCTTAGTGATCAACACTTCTTCATGAAAAGATATAATGAACTCCTTCGGGAAGACTGGTTGAACTCTCTCAATGTATAAAGATGACTATATATTTTTGGAAATTTTGACGAGAATTGGATATGTTGTTTCACTATTATAGATATTAGTATAGGTTTATTTGAAAGAAAAATTTAGAACTACAAGTAATTTAGAACCACTATAATTTTGTTTTTATAAATAAAATTACTAGTTTTTTTTTTGTGGAAGAAAAAATGGATTGGATTTTAGAAACCATATAATAAAATGAAATAATCATTTTTTATTAAAGTTGAATAACTTCATATTGATTTTAATAAATAATGGTCATTGTTATTAATTTCATAAAAAAAAATCAAATATTTAATATTTTTAAAATTACAAAATTTATTCCCCCGGATGGGGTAACAAATTACGATCCCCAGCTATGAACCCACCCATCCACGAGGTACATGGCTGGAGGGAACAACACACAATGTCAATGGTGGCAACATGACTTAACACAACCCACATGCTAATTCATAATCATGAGCCTTGTCGAGGTGGCGGTAACAAGGCATTAAAGAGACACACCCAGGGAGTAATAACCATAGTTATAGCAGGTAGTGATGGATTTGACACCCAGTGTAGAGGACATCCCATAGATGTTATGCCCCCCTCCCATCCAGGCAGTGAAATCAATGCCATGGCTTGAAGCCAAACCAACGACAGTAAATATGCTCCCAGAACCTAGCTCTCACATGCAAAGCCCATGAGGACTGTGTATGAGCCCAACAATCGCACACGAGCCTGCATTCATGTTGGCCATCAAGTGATAAAATTGAAATGAAAGGGGTGAATTCTTGGCATGGAGATCTGATAAGCATCCATGTCTGCTCCATTTCCTTCATGTAGATCCCCTAGTTCCACTGTGACAACAACGACATCATACTTTTCCTACATTTCATGGCCAGAGGAGGCCCCGGATGCAAAGGTCGTCACTGTAGGCAACGACTTCCAGTTCCTTGAGCTCAAAAAGAAGCCATGGCTACGACCGAGAATTATCAGACCCTCACGCCCACTGAGACCAGATCCGAGCTTGAACTGATTGAAGTGGAGGTGCATCTCGAGCATGGCATAGTAAACAAGGAAGTAGTGAACAAGGAATTCGCCAAATGGATTCCATATACTGGTACCTCCTGCTCCAGGGAGACCAAATATCACAAGACCATCTACCTGTACTGGCATGTCAAAACCCTATTGGGCAAAGTAATTATGGAATGAAGTGTTGTGTTTAGCAAGATTCTTCTTCAATTAGAGTACCTCCAGCTGCAGATTCGAGAAATCGACCAAAAAATCGCCCTCGTCGTTGAGCGCACGGTTGTCCTGGACCTGAATGAACCATGGTATGATTAGCCTCAGGTTCACGAAGTATCTGGGCTTCCACCCCGTCACTAGCTCTAATGCTTTCATTTTCAATTTTTATTTTGGTTCTCACAAGCAAATCTGCTAGGATAGACCAACATGCTTCACAGTCCCACTCCTGGCAGCGCAGGTTTTTTCACCTTTGTAATTTTGTTACTAGATATGGGTTATGACAAACCAAGCTCTTGTATCTATGTCATTAAGGTTTTAGATCTAGGTTCTATCAGGAAAATTCTATGGAAATGACCAAAATACATTGGCTTCATTGCAGCTAGATTGAATTCCCAGGTGGCAGGCTAGCTGCATGACAGATGTAAATTTTTTTTGTGAATAGAATTTTGTCGGTTAGCTTACAAAAAAAATTTAAAATTTATTAAAACTTTATACAATATGAAAATTAATTTTAAAAAATGATTGAATTTATCTTTATTAGTCCATGCTGAAGGCTTAGGACTATAGCAATCTTTTTTGCGTTGACTGCGATTTTGTTTTTGCGTTGACCAAAAATTTCTCACTTTTTTTCCATAGTTTAGCTTTGTTGCAAGCGATTCAATTTTTTTTCCTGTCTTCTAATTAGTCCTTCAAAACAAGATCTTATTTTCGGGGCGACAACAGGAATTTAATAGGCAATTTAATTATGCAGCTGTAGTGGATGGTTGCAACAGGTTCATGTACGAATTTCAAAGTTTCGAGACGATATTGGTTTTCGAAGCTTGCCACTATGTCAGTTGTTGATTGAGGATATTTAAAGTTGTGGACGAGAGAATATGCATATGTATTTATTATATAATATATAGACCGATTTTAATAAATATATGTAGTTTATTCACTTCTAATTCTTCTTTAAATTTAGTACAATCCATAAATTTTAAAGGGATTGTTGTGTACTATATGACATGATTTTGTGCGAGAGCTTTTATGGATTGCAAGGATTTTTAATTGAGTTCTTTTGTTCTAAGTAATTATTAAGTTCTTTGCATTTAATCATAATATAGTGTGCTATGAGCCATAAAGACGAGGTTCTTCCGAAGTTGCAAGTGTTGCAACTGGCAACTTGCAAGACATGAATTTGGGCTTCTACAAATCTATGTTAGAGGGTAAGAAATCATGTGCATCTAGTATCTTGTTTTTAACCAATTTGCCACCATGTTAATTTATGTATTTTCAAACAAGTGCAACAAATTTCTCTGGTTGTTGTTTGATAGTGTGCGCCTCATGCATAGTGCACTTACCTCTGTTTTGTTACTAGTTGGAATGGTGGGTTGGAAAAAAATTCGGGTGTGTTGTATATGCAAAAGAGAATTGAGAGTTGAGTACTATTTTTTTGGGGGAAGCAATTTAAGATGGTTAGAGGTTGTTGCATAAATTGTGTAAGACGAAAACAGTCAAAGGTGTACAAGAAAAAAAAGACCCATACATATTGCAGTTACTTATGGTCTGTTACTAGTTGGAATGGTGAAGTGGAATATTTTTTTGGTGTGTTTTATATCCGAAATAGAAATGGGGGTTGATTATTGTTTTGTTTCTTTTAGAGGCAATTTAAGCTAGTCAGGGTTGTTATAGAAAGTGTGTAGGATGAAAGAAATCAAAGGTGAACACAAAAAAAAAAAGGCGTGTTGGTTTAAGGTTGTATTGTTCACTTTGTCTTTGGGTTGCAAAATGTGTTTATCCACCTTATGTTTTGTTATAGTTAAGAAAGATGAAGCTCTTGTTAAATTTTAAGTGTTGTGACTTGCAAGGTGTAGGACTTATCGTGTTGGGCTTCTGCAAATCTATGTCAAAGGGGAAGAAATTGTGTGCATTGCATGCTTTATGCCAAAGAATATTAGAAACTTATTCTTATTTTGCGTTTTCAGAATTAAGTTAAGTCAGTCAAGAGCTATTTTTTGAGACTACATAGGTCAAGAAGAATCAAAGTTAAATACAAACAAAAAAGTGTGTTGTTTTGGGCTTGTATTGTTATTTTAATTTTGTAGTTGCTTGATGCTATGGAGATAGCCTAAAGCAGTGGGAATTTTTTCCTTTGAGTTGTGTTTACAAAGTATCTACAATAAGAAGGCTAGGGTGTCCATCTCTTACCTTGCCTTTGACCAATTGTCTGTGATATTCACTTATGTTTCTTGGACAAATGAAATTAGTTTGTGTGCTTATTGTTTAATAACATATGCTTTATGCACAGTACAGGTGCAATGTTTTATTGGAGTTTGTTCTGGTGTTTTTTTTAACCCTTTTTTCATTCATCATGTGCAAAAATGTATGTGTTGATCCTTCTCTTTCATTTTCATTTACATTTGAAGATGCAGATAGTTGCATTTTCAAAAGATATGTCTTAATGTCAGGAATCTGATGTAATTCCTGCAAGAAATAGGATCCTAGTTCATATTGATATGATTGCAATGCGTATATATATTTGTTGTATAGACAAACCAAGAAATGATGTATTCATCCATTCCACAATCCAATGGAAGAGTAATGGAAATGCAAGGGGGATGTGGGATGCATCGAACACACATTGTGCAAGAGTATATGAAAAAATGCATCCAATCTAAAAAGACAATTTCTCTGTAGCAGATGGTCAATATTGCAATGTGTAATGCGTTTTTGCTTATGTGTGGAGCCTTTTGATTTGACAATTTGTTTGCATTTTGCATAGTTGTATCTTTCGTGCTTTGTATAGATTTTTTCTTAGGACACTGAACATTTGGTCTATTTTCAATTCCTGAGTGGAGAATTGATACCAATTCTCTGACATCCCTACATTGCAGTGCTTTCACACATTGGCACTTGCAATAGTTTTGCACCATGGATTGTGGCAAGCCATGTGGTTTCCATGGTGCCTAGGTCATTTATGGTAGGTTGAGTTGCTTGGATTTACGAGAAGAGGGCATGGATTAGAACTAGTGCATAGCAAATGTCCTACTTTTCCATGGGTTGGATAATGGTTTCTATTTATTATTGGGCATAATTCAAAGCTAATTCATGTGTGTGGAAAGGACAATTTAGTAAATATGGGCCATGCATTTTGCCTAGAAGCAATTGGAGTTGAGTAATGTATTTATGTTTGAAAAAATTCCTAGCTAAAAGCCTTCTTTTACGAGGGATTTTTCCCAAGTTGTCCAAAGGCTTTTGCTATGAACATATGTTGGCACTCAGTGTAGTTCTGTCTTCCGCTCCTCTGCTCTCCGCAGAGGCATATCGCTAGCACAACCAACACTTGTGTATTTTCAATACTTGTGAGGAGGATTTATACCATTTATCACCGTGCACTTGCGCAGCTCTGCAATTCGAATACATGGGCATCTCGAATCAAAGAAATTCACCTTGGTAGTGTATTGATATTTGGAAAATCTCCTAGTCAAAAATCGTTTTTTACAAGGGGCATTTTTTCAGGTTGTCAGAAGGATTTTGCTATGAACATATGTCTCCACTCTGTGTAGTTATGTGTTGCACACCTCCGCACTTCGCAAAAATATATGGCTAGCACATGAAGTACTTGCGTATTTTCAATGCTTGTTCATCGTATACATAAATGCATGTGTTCATAGTTCGCTTTCATTTTCATTTATGTTTGAAGATGCAGATAACTGCATTTTCGAAAGATATATCTTAATGTTAGGAATCTAATGCAATTTGTGCAAGAATTAGGATCCTAGCTCATATTGATATGATTGCAATGCATCTATATCTTTGTTGTCTAGATAAGCCAAGAAATGATGTATTGATACATTCCACAATTCAATGGAAGAGTAATGGAAATGCAAGGGGGACGTGGAATGCATCAAACAAACAATGTGCAACAGTATATGAAAAACTCCATCCAATCTAAAAAGACGATTTCTCTGTATTAGATGGTCAATATTGTGATGTGCAATGCGTTGTTGCTTATGTGTGAAGCCTTTTGCTTTGACAATTTGTTTGCATTCTGCATAGTTGTATCTTTCGTGATTTGTAGGTTTTTGCCTGACACAGAAAGTTTACAAAGTATCTGCAATAAAAGGCCAAAGTATCCATCTCTTACCTTGCCTTTGACCAATTGTCTATGATATTCACTTATGTTTCTTGGACAAATACAATTAGTTTGTCTACTTGTTATTTAACAGTGTATGCTTTATGCATAATGCAGGTGTTGTATTTTACTAGAGTTTGCTTTGGTGTTTTATTTAACCCTTTTGTCATTCATCGTATGCAAAAATGTATGTGTTGATAGTTCTCTTTTATTTTCATTTACATTTGAAGATGCAAATAGCTACATTTTCGAAAAATACGTCTTAATGTTGGGAATAAGATGTAATTCTTGCAAGAAATAGGATCCTAGTTCATATTGATATGATTGCGATGCGTATATATCTTTGTTGTCTAGACAAACCAAGGAATGATGTATTGATCCATTCTGCAATTCAATGGAAGAGTAACGAAAATGCAAGGGGGATGTGGAATGCATCAA
The DNA here is from genome assembly GCA_010110895.2 of Picea sitchensis. Taxonomy (NCBI): domain Eukaryota; kingdom Viridiplantae; phylum Streptophyta; class Pinopsida; order Pinales; family Pinaceae; genus Picea; species Picea sitchensis. Next base: position 43,797 of record SNQJ01S0079157.1, on the reverse strand, counting down.
ACAAACAATGTGCAAGAGTATATGAGAAAATGCATCCAATATGAAAAGACGATTTCTCTGTAGTAGATGGTCAATATTGCGATGTGTAATGCATTGTTTCTTATGTGTGGAGCCTTTTACTTTGACCATTTGTCTGCATTCTGCATAGTTGTATATTTTGTGCATTGTACTGGTTTTTACCTAGCATAATGAACATTTGGTCTATTTTCAATTCCTATGCGGAGAATCGATACTAATTCTTCGACATCCCTGCCTTGCGGTGCTTTCGCACATTGGCACCTGCAATAGTTCTGTACCATGGATTTTGGTAGGCCTTGTGGTTTCCATGGTGCTTGGGTCATTTATGGCAGGTTGAGTTGCTCATATTTACGAGGAGATGGCGGGGATTTAGAACTAGTGCAGAGTAAATGTCCCTCTTTTCCATGGGTTGGCTAATGGTTTTCTATTTATTATTGGGCATGTTTTAGAGGTGATTAATGTATGTGGAAATGACATTTTAGTAAATACGGGAATTGCATTTTTCCTTGAAGCAATTAAATCTAAGTATTGTATTTATGTTTGGAATTTTTCCTAGCCAAAAGTCTTTTTTATGAGGGATTTTTCCTAGGTTGTTTGGAGGCTTTTGCTATGAACATATGTCAGAAATTGGTGTAATTATGTCTTCCACACCTCCGATTTCAACATAGGCATATGGTTAGCGTAGCCAACACTTGTGAGGTGAATTTATATCATTTATCGTCGTGCACTTACGCAATTCCGNAGGCTTTTGCTATGAACATATGTCAGAAATTGGTGTAATTATGTCTTCCACACCTCCGATTTCAACATAGGCATATGGTTAGCGTAGCCAACACTTGTGAGGTGAATTTATATCATTTATCGTCGTGCACTTACGCAATTCCGCAGTTCTAATAGTTGGCCTTTGCAAATGAAAGCAATTCACCTTGGTAGTGAATTGATATTTAGAAAATCTCCTAATCAAAAAGCCTTTTTTACAGCGACATTTTTTTTCAGGTTGTCGAAAGGCTTTTTCTATGAACTTGGTGCAATTATGTGTTACACACCTCTGCACTTTGCAGAGGCATATGGCCAGAACATGCAACACTTGTGTATTTTCAATGTTTGTGTGGAGAATTTATGTCAGTTATCATCTTGCAGTTCTGCACCTTCGTAGTTGTGCAAAGACTTTTTCTATGACCATGTCTTCAGAGTCCACATGGATATTTGTTGTGTGTTTCTGCACTAGGCACAATTATGTCGTGGGAATAGAAAAGGCTTGGTCTATTTTCGAGCACTATGTGGAGGATCCATGGCGTCGATGCTCACAAGTTGATGTGCTTCCATAGGTCTGCATTTGCAATAGTTTCGCACTTGGTTGTGACAAGCTAGGTTATTTGGAGAAATGTCGAGTCACTTCTAGGGCATTGATTTTTCTCAGATTTAGAAGGAAAGGACAAAGATTTAGAATTGATGCAAAGTAAATGTCCCGATTTTCTATGGATTGGGTAGTAGTTTCTATTTATGATTAATTGTGTTCTGAAGATTGTTCATGTGTCTAGAACTAGTAAATACGCACCATGCACTTGGTATTAAATCAATATGAGCTCTTTGATTTATTTATGTTTCAAATTTTTTGTGTTGGATTGCCTTTATACTTATCATTTTTTCAGGTTGTGTGGATGTTTTTGTTGATGTGATATTGTGATACCCTTAACAGGCATGTTCTTCGCAAAGCGATCACTTAGTCCATTTTCAATCCTCATGCGGAGAATCCATGCTTTCAACTCTTGCACTGACATTTCATATTGATTATGGTCCGACATTGTCATGATTGGATGCCTTGACAATTCTGTAGTCGACATACCTATACTTGGTCTATTTAAGATGGTCTATTTTTAAGCCTTGTGTGAAGAACCAACATGGGTCATCCTCTCACACTGTTTCACTTCCACACCTTCACATTTCCAATAGTTCTGCATAGGTGATTGTGATAAGCAACATAATTTGCAAGATAGGTCACTGATTTATGGTACATTGATTTGCTCTGATTTAGGAGGAAAGGGTAGGCATCTAAAAGTGGTGCTAAGAAAATGTGTTGCTTATATGTGGATTGTTTGATGGCTTTTGTTTATGGTTAGTGCTATTCGAAAGGTAGTAGATATATGCACAAAATACATTTTAGCGGATTCACATCGTGCTCTTGGCCTTGGGGCAATCTTAGCTCTGTGATCTATTTATCTTTGGACAATTTGATAGTCAAAAGCATTTTTACTTGGCCATGTTTGAGGTTAGATAGAAGGTTTTGTTATGGTAATATCTTTGCCCTTTGCATAACTATGCCTCTGACACAATGAACACTTGGTCTATTTTCAACACATGTGTGGAGAATTCATAACATCTAGTCTTATCCACTCGGGCACTACCTCGACAATAGTTATTGGATATGTTGAAAGTATTCATGCAGTATCCTACTTTTATTCAATGGTCTACCAGATTAATTTATGTATTTGACAAATGCATGCAACTAGTTTCTTTGCTTGTTTTTCATATGCCCCGCATCAATGAACATAGTTGAATATAATACATAGAAATTCTGTTAATATTGACATCAGACTTCACGATTGCTATGTGTTCCAAAACAGTCCATTGTTATTGCTTTATAATATGTCGTTCAAGCATTGTGTAGTTACTTCATTTCATTGAAATTTGCATTGCCATTTGTGTAATGTTTAAGCAAACCATTTTTTTTTTGGTTGCAATGCTTGATCAAACCGTGAAATGAAATATTTTTGGGGTGTATCATATATGTCAAAGAAAATTAGTAGTTGCTTATTGTTATTTTTTTCGGGGCTAGGTTAAATTGGTCAAGGACTATTTCAGAAACTATATAGATAAAAAAATAATCAAAGTTAAACACAAATAAAAACAAGGTATGTTGCTTTGAGATTGTATTTATCATTTTATGTTTTTGGTTGCTCAATGCGATAGACATAGCTTAAGCATCATCTGAATGACAAAAACTAAAACATGGAAGATACAATAGATGTTGAAAACTATGAAAGCAACGAGAAATGGATTGTGCATGGCATTATTGACCATGTTTTGCATAGAAATGGTCTTTTTAGATTGGATGCATTTTCATATAGTCCTGGGGATTGTTTGTTTGATGCATCGCATGTCCTGTTGCATTTCTGCTACTCTTCCATTGAATTGCAAAATGGATTAATAGATCATTTATTGGTTTGTTTAGACAACGAAGATAAAGAGGCATTGGAATCATATGAGCTTGAGCTAGGATCTGATTTCTTGTACGAATTGCATGGGATTCGTGACATTAACATATAGCTGTTGAAAAATGTGGTTGTTTGTATATTCAAATGTAAAAGACAATGAGAGAGGGCTATGGGGAGATACATTTTGCATATGATGGCTGACAAAAGGATTAAATATAACGATTGTAGTTTGGTCACTAATGAGGAAAAACAAGTATTTTCATTTCAACATAAATGCAAATGTAGATCCATATTACATCTTGTTTCACAATGCAAATGCAGATCCATATTACATCTTGTTTCACAATGCAAATCCTATTAGCGACCACTATGAACCATTGATTTACAAAAAAACTAGTCAGATGCAATCTTGAAAAACCTAATACTTACTTGTCACCAATCTGCAAAAACCTCAAATACTATTGGAAATGTAATATGGATAATATGCATTCTTATGGATTGATCAAAGCAATTGGTGTTGTATCTGGTTGTGGTGATAGTTTGTTCGGAGCAATTTTCTATTTGATAGCCACAGACTTCGATGTACAATCCTTGAGACTTTACATTATGCAATTCTTTTACAATGCAATGAAAAGTGGTGACCATAATGCATTGCATTGCTTGCATGAATCGGAAAGAGTATCTATAAATATGACAATGCCATATGAAAAAGGGAAGATAGAGGGTGGGGCATTCTGTTTGCAATGGATATCATTCATTTTCAATGTAAATATCCAAGTGTGGTCCCTCCATGGAAAAAATATTGTCAACTTGCATTATGCTAGCTTGAACTGTGATAAAACAATTGATGTGTTGTCATTTGAAACATATGAGCTTCACGTTCACTATGAGCCATTGCTAAGGGAGAAGTATAGTGAAATATGAGATCAACATTGTGACCAATGGATATTGGGTGCAGTGAATATAGGTGGAAGCAAGCACGATAGAGATACAATACTGGCATCAAGAAAAAGTATGTGTGACAATATATTGGGAAGATGCCAAGATAGACACAATGCACATTGTGAAGATAAAATTACATGAGTAAATAACAATGCATTGGATGGAATGGGTTTTCATAAAGCAAAGAGAGTCGCAGTTGAGAATAATAGACTTAGTTTCCATAGACTAAAAAAGATAATATGCGAAAGAAACAAATGCAATTGCGGGTTCGTTACACAACAAAAGGTAAAAATGCATGTACATGGAGAAGATGGAAATTCAATCAATGCAAGAATGTGTGCAATGCAATGAAAAGTGGTGACCAAAATGCATTGCATTGCTTGCATGAATATTTGAGACTTGTTCCTATAAACATTACAACAACTATTTTGAATTGACAAGAGTATCTTGTAAATATGGCAATTCCATATGAAAAGGGGAAGATAGAGGGTGGTACATTGTATTTGCAATGGATATCATTCATTTTCAATGTAAATATCCAAGTGTGTTCCCTCCATGGTAGCAATGTTGTCAACTTGTATTCCGCTAGCTCGAACTGTGATAGAACAATTGATGTGCTGCCATTTGAAACACATACAATTCACATTCACTACGAGCCATTGCTAAGGCACAAGTACAATGAAATATGTGATCAACATTGTGACCAATAGATATTGGGTGCAGTGAATATAGGTGGAAGCAAGCATGATAGAGATATGGTATTGGCATTGATAAAAAGTATGCATGAGTATTGGTTCCTGAACATGTACTAGAAAGATGCCAAGATAGATATGATGTACATTGTGAGGATAAAATTACATTATCAAATAGTAGCACATCGACTAGAATGGGTTGTCATAAAGCAAAGAGAATCGCAATTGAGAATAATAGACTTAATTATCATAGACTAAAAAAGATGATATGTGAAAGAAATAAATGCAATTGTGGGTTTGCCGCCCAGTACGGGGTGAAAAGGCATGTACATAGAGAAGATGGAAATTCAATCAATGCAACAATGCGTGGTAGTAAAAGAGAAAAAGTAGCATATACAAAATTAAAACAAATACTTTCTAGCACCAAAGCTGGACATAAAAGAAAAGGTGGATGTTTATGTAGTGAGCATATCGATGTAAAAAAGAAACATGCACATCTACTCTATGTGAAATACATCCAAGATACACCTAGGATTGAATGTGCAATTTGTGAATAGTTGCATTTTTCAAAGAACATTAAATGCTTGAAGAAAGAATATCTAAGCTTGACTGCATGTGACAAAAAATTCTCTTTTGAGAAGATATGTATTAGCTGTAAAGGAGCACTTGAAAATGGGAAACTACCATGGTTTGCAACACCCGATAAGATAAGACCCAACATGCCATTACCAATTGCGAGCACACTCTCAGAACTTGAGGAGACACTTGTATCACTTAGAATTGCATTTTCACAAATTAGACAATGAGGCTACAAATGACTGTAGATGAGCTTGACAGGCTCCATCATCAATGTTCCTATTCATATGGATATCGTCCAAAAAGCATTTCCACAATCCATTGATGAAACAATGACAATTGCAATTGCATTGAAAAAATGATTGCAATACAAAAATGCATATTAGACCGGAAGAGTACGTGTAAACATTGTCATGAGAGAATTAAAAGAATTATGTTCCTAAATTTTATACAAGGCTTGAACCATCACTATGAACAAAGAATGGATTGATTTTCACCGGCAAGATAGTAAAAAATCCATAGAAAACACAAATTTTGATTGTGAGAGTGATATGGAGATAGAATCGGATAGTGAGATACCTAGTGAAATGTCTATACATGGATTCATAGACTCACAATGCATCCATGATTTGCAGGACAAGATCATTGAAGTTTCACTTGCTGAAGGACATCGTCCACTTGGAATATTCATGGGAAAATATGCAGAAGAAATGAACTTTCCAACCATGTTCTATGGGAATCCACATCATGATGACATTATAAAAACCAAAAAATAATGAAATGGGAATTATTGCATGCTAGCAACGATTTCTCATATCACACAACAAATTTGTTCTTCAAAACGATGCAGACAATAATAATAAAAAGTGCTTTCTTGTGTGTGGATATGAATAAGAAAGGGACAATTACGAGGAAGGAAGTTACTGGCAAAAGATGTGAAGTACAAACCAAATTTGGAAAAGATACTTAAATATGATATTGGATACATAGATTTCAAAAATATTCACATTTCTCATGATTACTTCCAACATATTAAGAAAAATGTGTTTGCAATGATACCACAACTTGGGCCTTCAACCTTTTGCATCACATTCACAAGTGCAGAGCATTAGTGGCATAAATTGGCATTTGCATTGACAGATTTGTATAGGAACAAAAAAAATGAAAAGAATTATAAAACATTGGAAGACAAGGACATTGATTACCTGGTAAGAAAGGAACCAGTCGCTTGTGGTCATTGCTATAGACATAGAATCAATGCTTTGAAGCAATTAATATGTTGCGATAAAAGATTTTTCGGGAAAGTATCGAATAATGACTTTGTGACATATTTCGAAAATAGAGGAAGCGAGCATGAACATAGGCTTTTGAGGATAGAAGATGCATCGATACATGGAAAGGATAGCGATTAAGAAATTGCAAAGTTTTTGGACAAGTACATAACATGTGATACATATCATTTGCATCCAAATCTTTCCAAATTGCATAGGCATTCCCATACAAGAAGTTGTAAGCAACAAAATAATTCACATTGTCAATACAACTTCCCTATGAGACCAATGAGAATGACAATGATTCTTGAACTGATTGAGTTATCAAACAAAGTTGTTGACGAAAATTCAAAGTGGCTATTTGCATCACTAGACCAAAAAAACTATGACAATTTAATTAGCTTCGAAGACTTCTTGATGAAAATGGGAGTAGTAGAGGATGAGTACTTGTGCCTAATATAGTGCACACTAAAACAACCGACAATTTCCCTGAAACGAAAACCTTCACATATTTGGAACAACAACTTTACAAAGGACATGCCAAATTTTTGGAATGCAAACATAGATGCACAATTTGTTCTAAATGCATATGCAACACCATCATATTGCAATTCATATATGACTAAGGTTGAAAAATCTATGACAAAAGCATTTCGAAGGATGCACAAAGAGCATGAAAAAAATCAAAATTGATGCTATGCAAATGATACTTACGCTTGGAAATACAATGTTGAATCTTCAACAAATGTCTGTGCAACAAACAATCCATATTGTACTTGCTCTGCCACCAAATAGCAGTTCAATATCATGTATCTTTATAAATACATCTCCAATAGATCAACGCACATTTGTCCTTAATCCAACCTTTTTATTGAAACAAGAACCCGATGACTCAGAAGATGTGATGTGCCACTCTATTATTGATTATTATATTGAACGACTACATGCCATTAAGAATATTTGCCTTGCTGAATTTTTCTCTAAGTACATAAAATATGGTACACACATATCGAAAAGGAAAAAATCAAATGTGATGCGATTTGTCAAATACAAGAAATACATTGATTATGATTTTTTTTTGTAGAGAGAAACTATTGTTATATGTCCCATTCAAAAAAAGTGAATATAGATTAAAACATAAATGGCCTACATGGGGAGTTGCTTATTGTTTTCACGAAACTAGAATACAAGCCAATGAAGCTAAGTTTACATACAATGTCAATCCAATGTGGGGCAATATGGAAAGTGTGATTCAACAAGTAGAAAATGATCTTCTCGATGTTGATGGTACATTGACCAAACGAGGAACAAGCACAATTCACTGTGAATAGTATGATTTGCAACCAGACTTGTGATGCATTGGAGGGGAAAATAACAAAAGAACAACCAATCTTGGATTCCAAGTTGTAGGTCACCCATATTTTCTTGAAAATAGAGAATATTATAGACCTAGAAGAATGTTGAACACAGAACAACAAGCAATCGTCAAATACATTTCCCTAAAGAAATTAAGGGACCTGCATACACTATTGTACATATTTCTTACGGGTGGAGCACGAACAGGGAAAACCCTTACACAACAAAAATGATATTCCAAATGATTATATGAATACATGATGCAGATAACACAATGGATCCTTTAAAACCAAAGGGATTGATAGTCACATACATAGGTAAAGTTGCTTACAATGCAGGTGGAACAACAATCCATTCTGCATTTCTAATTCCTTTCAACAAGTCTGAGTTCATTCCACTTAGCAGAGAAATGTTAGACACATTATCAAAGCTTATTAGGAACTACAACTTGTCCTCATATCGAAGCTTCTCTGGTCGAAAGCCGATTCCTATTTTCGATTGATAGTTGACTATAAGCATAAAACATATACAAACAAAGTACTTTGGAAACATAAATATAGTATCTTGTGGTGATCTTGATCAAGCACAACCCATACATGATTCCCTGATATTTGAGCACCCTACCAAGAACATGTAAAGAATAACATATGACTTTTGGACAAATAGCATAAAGTTCTATGAATTGCATACTACAATGCGTCAAACAAATGAAAAGTTGATTGTAATTCTGAATAGGATGCAAACAAATAGCTAAAAAAGAGACGATATAGAATATATCAACATGAATTACATTCGACCTGCTCCAAATCACCCAACATTACCTTGTCTATTTTACAAAAACAAAGATGTTGCATTACATAACAAGTTTATGCTATGTGTTGGCTCCCCTTTTTCCTCTCCTCCCTTGGATGGAAGAATAAAGTCTCCTCTCTTTGTTTGATCTATGTATTTGGTCTCACGAAAATATGTGGGAAAGATTGAAAAACTTATCCCCCTTAGCTGACATGTCTGCTCATGTCACCCCCTTCTTTTTGACTCTCCAAGACTGCGCCCCAAAATATTGGCTCTCCAAGGATAGGTGTGGCTAGGTGAACTCCCTCTATACAATAAATAAAGGTTACCAATTTTTTGCGGAAGCAGAGCACCATCACCCTAGATCCAATAAATGGAAATCGATATGGCATGCAAACATACTGCCCAAGGTAAATTTCTTTTGTTGGCTTCTGACACATAAACAAACCCTCACATCATAAAATATGCAGAAAAGGGGAATCAATGGGCCCTCATGGTGTGTTCTATGTTAGAATTATGAAGAAAATATCAATCACATATTCCTTGAATGTCAATACACAAAAGAGTTATGGAGGCTTTCCACATGAGATGTTTTTCAGAGATTGATGTGGCCAGTCTCAATTTCTGATTTCTTCAATAGATGGGGGATCTGTTACCTAGAAAATTTCAAAAATAAATCAATATTAAAGAGGATATGGACAACAATACCTAAATATATCTGATGGATCACATGGAAAGCTAGAAACAAAAAATATTTCGAGGTGAAACCACTAGCCCAAATCAAGCTTTGATTCGAGCTTGCACCCTTTTTATTGAATACATGAAGTTCCGATTGAAATGGAAATGGAAATGGAAAAACTTGGATCTATAGGAAATTAATTGGACTTCCATCCTCTGGATTAATAACAATAAACCTCAAGCAACAATCACCTCCAAAAGTATCCCAAAATGGGCCCTTTGCTTGTCAAAAGAAGAATTTAAAGAATGGAAGTTTCAACAACATGATCACATCTTGTTTTTTGACGGAGCTTTCCGAAGCAACCTAGGGGCGACANTATTATCAATCCCATAGGATAAGTAGTAATAAAATTTGCTTGGGGTCTAGACATTATGACAAACAATAAGGTTGAATCTTATGCCCTCCTCAAAGGTATAAATTTATCCCTTTCAAATGGCATAAGGAAGATTATCCTTTATGGGGACTCTGTGCTAGCAATCTGAGCTTTAGTCACCCAAAATATATCGGGAAGAAATGTCTACATGGGAGTCCTATTAAGTATCAACACCCTTCTTGAGAAATTTGAGGCTTATTCACTCTTTCATATAAAAAGGGAGCTCAACTTCGACTCTGGCTGTGAGGCCAAAGAAGGAGCTCACTGTATAATTGATATTATAAAAGGTTAATGGGAGCACCATGCTCCACCTCATACCATGATCCCAATGAAGATGGCCAAATCAAGGATTAAAGAATGGAAACTCAGGGAATTAAATGTGCCAATTAACTCCCATTTTCAAGAACATCATTGTATGCCCTCCATTTGCTCAAGTGCATGCAAAATTATCCATTTAGACCTCAATGAGATGGACTCACAACCAAGGAAAATAGGGGAGGATCGCTCAACAACTCAGATCAAGGATGATGGATGCCATCTGCGTGAATCCAAGTTAGGCTATCTTTGTAGAATTGTATTAAATCCACTCTAAACTCTCTGCCTTACCATTATGTTTCCACCCATTTTATGTTAAGAAATAACTCTAGTGACATTTGGTTTAAGTCTGACGTTGGTAATCATATTATAGGTGGGGGATTAGGTGAAAAATACAATTGGATTCATCACTAGCCTACATAGGACTTCATTATCTAACATCAACCCTTCCCTTTGCCTCACATGACAATTCCTCCTAAGTGTGGTAGCATTTTGAGATTATGTATGCCCACAGGGTTATTCAAGAGTTCTCAATATGAATATCGAATTGTGGTTTGGGCCCTTGTAGGTCCCCTGGTCTTATTGTTCTCCAACCTCTCGAGAAATCCAAAGACACTCTAGACTCTTGAAACCTTTCCCCTATCTCTTTCATGGAAGAATCTTGAAAGTGCGCCCTGCTAGAACTCAACTTGACCTCTTGGAGACAAGAGCCCAAAGTTCAGAAATTTTTTCCATGTTCTTGGAGGTGACACTCTTCGCATCCTTTTGGGCCCCTCAACAATTCTCAGAACAAAACACAATCAAAGCTGATTTGGGAACAAAATCTCAGACAAGGGATTGGAAAAATTGGAATCTTATCATCGCAATAAGGGAATTTCTCATAGGCATAGGTGGTTCAAGGTTAAGCTCAATATTAAGAGTAGTTGGTATAGTATCATCCCCCCAGGGAGTTTCTTAACAGAAATGGATCCTTCAACGAGTGACATCAAACACATTATTCGTAAACATGAAGACATGGAAGAATGTCGTCGACTAAATTTTTCCCAACTGTCAAAATCAATAGCAAACCAATATCAAATAAATGTGTTGTTTCTTTAGAAAATTGAGATGCTAGAGTAAGAAAAGATGCACCAAATATGACACAACATCGAAATGGAGCAATTAGTAAGGATTCTGTCATAGCGAGTAATTCCCTGGAACAAAGAAATTATCAATTCTGAGGCTCAACATTACCACCAGACTCAAACTTAGGATCAAACAATCAGTTTATTTCAGAATAACAAGTAGTAGCTTTAGAAGGAAGTCAAGGAAACCAAGAACTCGCCCCTATGGAGATCGATGATGACAAGCACAACCATGAGGAAAATTTGGCAACTCCCAACAATGAATTAGCAATTTAAATATGCAAGTTTAATGTATTTTTTTGCTCGGAAAGTATGTAAAAGTTTATAGCCGTATAGGTACTAGTTTGTACAAGGAATATTATAGTTTTTTTGAAGAAAAATCAATAGCAGAGATCCCAATCAGTTCTGAGCCCAATTTGGTAATTCTCAAAATGTTTTTTTGCCCAGGCGTAGTAACTTTTATATAATACAAACTTTCAGCCTCTTAAAAAAAAGGTTTATGTTATCGCTTATGCATGGAAACAAACTTTTAATCAATGCAATTGATGAAGAGGAAGACAATCATGGCAGTGTGCAATGCCATGAACATACAACAAATTTTCCTTCACAACTTGTTCTGAAATTATATATGCTTGTTGAAATATATGCAAGTAACTACGATTCACAAGATGGTTTAGCGAATGGTGCATATGGAATAGTAAAAGCAAATACCAAAACAGATAAGGTTGTTATTTTATGGATAAAGTTATATGATATGCATATTGGGCATCACCAGACTATGAGGTTAGCTTCTTTATATAGCATAGACATTTCGCCTAACTGGATACCCATATCGTGGATAACATAACCAATATCAACAAAAGCAATGACTAGTCATTTGAAAATCCGTAAACAATTCCTAGTTCAACTTGCATGTGCATGCACAATACACCGATCACAGTGGCTAACGTTGAACAATGTTGCATTTGATCTTGTTGGGGTGCAAAGACATGGATTAGTTTATTCAGCGTTGTCGCGTATAAGGAGCTCATAGTCTTTGTATCTTCTAAGTCCTTTGACAATGGATAACTTCAATGTTAAACAAAATATCATTGTTGTGCAACGTTTGCGCAATGATGCAAACTGGAATCTTGAATATGATTGGCAGACTATGCAATTGGAGTCACACATCTCAATTTTTTCAGTAAACATGCATAGTTTGCATGCACATATCAATGATATAGCTAGTGACTATGATACAATGCAATCTGATATTTTGTGCATTCAAGAAACATATATGACACAACCGATGCAAAATGAATAGTTTCCAAGTTTCAATTGCGTGTCAAATTGCAATAAACATGGCACGATGACACTAGTAAAACAACATCTACCAATATTAGAACATATGCATTTTCAATAACCAAATGTAAAGGTGCTCGTAGCAAGAGTAACAGTCAAAGGATTGCATATTGAAATAATGAATATCTATGCAACACCATCTACAATTCTGACCAGCATAGTGAATGTGATTGCAAAAACATTGTGTAATTTTCATTCGAATGAAAACATAGTCGTTTTAAGAGACTTCAATATTGACATTTGTCAGTGCAATGAAAAAACAAAAAATTTGGAAAATTACATGCACAATCATAATCTTCATTTCTTCTTGGACAAAAAAAACATGTACAAAGAACGTTAATTGATCATGTCTGGTCAAATGCGAACAATGAACAATCTAAATTTTTAATATTAAATACATATTGGAGTGATCATGATACAATTTGTTTTCTACTTTCAATCTAAAATGCATGTAAATCATAGTAAACGTTGGCCTGTTGGATTACATGGACATTATAATACATATTGGCATATTCTATATTTTTTTTACACGTGCAAATTTTTTTATTTCCTTCCTACTGATCCAAAACATATTTTCATATTCTTGTTACATATTTAGAAACTTATTGTTTCTGTGTTGGATCAAGAAATTATGTTGAACATGACAAACAACTACCATAGAGTAGATTCTGATCATAGAGAAAATAAAACATGAACAATTTGCATTGTGTTTGCATTTCGGTAATGTTTGCTTGCATCTTTGTTTGTGTTGTTCGATGTGCAATACATCAAAACTATCACTAGTAATTAATAAAAAGAAAACAAGGCAAAAAAAGAGACATGGAATGTATAATATTGATTTGCTTTTCATTTGTTATTTGTTAGTATTGTATATTTCATGTCATTTTGACATAGAAGTTTATTTTTCTGTTCATTGCATTTCGTGCACTACTTTGACATCAAAATGAAATAGAAGAAGTGCAGGAGAGTAAGAAGTTGCAAGCAATACATGAGAAGAAACTCATGAACAATGTTCAAATAGGAGGTATGTTGATAACAACAACGCAACACACACTTATTTTTCCGTAAATTATATACACGTAGTAATATATATTCATAGTGCATGGTATTGTGTATAATACAATTTTCATATTGCATCTGTGGCTATCCTATGCCTGGTGGGTTGAAAATCCAGTGTTTGTCAAGATTTCATGAACAAAACTCCAAGGTGTCTACATATTAAATGTGTAGTGGCATAGTGAACAAATTGTAACCTGAGAGGGCCTGAGAACCAGAGGGATCACTTAACCTTCTCTCGGATGTGAATGGACAGTCTATTCAAGAAAAAATCTTAGACTTGTATTGATTGGTCAATAGTCCAACAACATAGTAATTAACATAAGGCATTAAAATATATATCCATTGAATTGAAAAAAAAAGACACGTTGACTTGAAAAAAAGAAACAACAATTTGTATTATTTTCATTTGATACCAAGAATACATACAAAAGCAGACTAATACATTTCATAGAACTGTGCTATGTATTCTGCTTATTTCATAATGGTTGCCTTGCTTTGTGTTATGCACTCTGTCTTGTTTATATGTGGTCATCCTATTGTTTGACAATCATCTGGCAAACCTTGATAAGATTTGCGAACAAGATTATCTTATTTATTTATATTAGGTCATCCTATCTCTTGACGTAGGGATTGGTACAAAGAAGCAAGAAGAGAAATCGAGGATAGTGGTCACATCTAGTCGATGATGGTTTATTTCTCCACACAAATTGCACCCTGTTATAGACTTCTAAGACTAGCATTTGGTGCTTAACATGCCTCCAACACTATTAGGTTGGTCATACTCGAGTGAACTGTTACTATCATGTTAGACATATGCTATCTTGAATTGTGAGATTTCTGAATGTGATTAGGTTGGATACATGTACATTGCTTGAGTAAATTCAAATCATTTGTCTAGGATGTGGTGGCAACCCAACACAACTTTTCCATCGAGTGGAGTAGTTCCATAGGTGTTAGATGGATTTGGTCCACAATTGTCCTAAGTCTCGACCCTCTCTCTGCTTGGGTTTTCTGTGGACCAGCGAAGGATAGACATACTTCATCCTGCAGCCCAAAAATCCAAGCAGTGACTAGAACAATTCTTAAAACTAGAACTTGGCCTAGTTACTCGGGCAACTACAAATAATTAGCACCAAGTAATTGTTGAAACGTCCAAGACCACGATCATCCTCATGTCTCATTCAACTTTATTGATAATGAGGAAGACATGGACAACTAGAATCGATAGAGGGGGCAATCCATAGAATGGGGCGGTCAGGTTCAACAAAGGTGTTGATCCATGGTGACATAGACAACAAATATTGGCTTAGAGAGATGGCACATCGCAGAAGCTTCGAAGAACAATTCAAGCAACTGTTTGGTTAGAATAAGCTTCTTTCTCTTGAACTGTAGGTTGGGTCCCCTTCCCAATAGTTATGTTCTCAACATCAACCGATGTGAGAATTAAACATTGGGAGTGCAAGTTGTCTATATGGACTACAAACTATACAATATCGAATGCTTGCTAGAAAAATCCATGGATGTGGGGACTTTGCGATGGAACTAGAATTCCTGGGATAAATGGACCTGATGACTGAACGATTGTTGGTACTACTCAAATGACAATTGATGGGAGCTCTATTTGTGGAGAAATGGAGGTTGGGGTGCAAATATTATGGTCATGGAAAGTCATATAAATAAATGGGAATACAATTAGAAATTGGTCCTAACTTGTTCCCATTTTCTGGCCAGTTCCATGCACCAATGTTCTTGAGGTGATACGTTGCAATTCAAATATAGGTTCCTTTAATACTATGTCTAGCAACAACGATTTGTCAAACCGTTGATGGCCCTTCCATAGTGTGGCGTCATAACTTCCTGCATCCACCATACATGTGTGATCTGGTTGGATCATATTGCTTGATGCTTCAGTGTTGTGAAACATTGTCTATCGATTGGATCACCTGTGCCAACGTGTCGTCGTGTTGAGTGTCCTGTGTGTTGCCCATAACTTCACCTATTGGCTGATATATGCTAAATCTATCGACTTGTAAACTTGTTTTGTTATCCTATGTGACTAAAGTAGGTCTTGTCCTGCTAATGGATCTGCAATTATACATATTCTATGCTTCACTATCTACTTTATGTGCTAAGTTGGTGCCATGTTACAATGGCTCGTGTAATGCTTTGAGACTTCACTGCGAATCGGACTTGTGTTCATCAAAGTACCGCTTATCAACCACTTAAATGTGTTATGATGTTTGTTATAGTTTGAAAATCTTCTGCGATTGTAGGCATTTTGGCAATTTAACCTTGTACATATAATTAAGAATTTTGCAGTATTATGTAATGTGTGGTGTACAATGTAATTTTGAGTATTTCAAAGTTAATATGCATCCACC
>SNQJ01S0079157.1:0-16708 GCA_010110895.2 Picea sitchensis | reverse complement strand
ATATAGTTTTCATAGCATCAATAATGTCTTCATTGTATATGCATTTTGGCTCCAAAGTATTTACTGGCCATTGTTAACATTGCACTTTCCTTGTGTTGAATTTTTACAATTAAATTATGTCAAAATTTGAATGAAAATTGAACTAGGTGTTTATATATTATTATTGTCATTAGTTTGCACTAATAATAATATTCTAATTCTCCTAGATAGAACCAAATACAATCAAACTTCAATAGAAAACACGATGTTTAATCGCTACATTAAGTGAAATATGTCTTATTCGATAGCGTCTTGTATACATATATGCAAAGAAGGTTCCAAACGACAAGTTATTTGTTTGACATATATGCATATTCATATAGAATTTAAACATTGAACCCAAAACATAGTGAATGGGTTGTTTCACTAAGATTTATATATGGCAGAAATTGTACAAAAGTTTCCATCTTCAATTCAATTATTACAAATCTGGGAAAAACTATACAAGCCTTGGATACTGTTCCCAGTTCTTTCTGAACACAACATGTCCATTTCTACATTGTTTTTTCCATCAGATTCGGGCAATTGTTTTTTTCTATTGTTCCAATGGATTTTAAACCCTTGAACACGTGATAAGATAACTACCGTAGTTCATTTATGTTCCAGGTAATCTACTTCATGGCTTTGCAAAGTAAAAAGTTAATATAATGTGGGTGGAAGGATTTCAAAATAAGTAATTTATATTGCTATGTCCTAGTTCAATAACTTGTATGCAATCACCAATAAAATAGAACTCAAAACAAATAACAACTATAATAACTTTTCTTGCTCCTCATTACTATGAATCCTAAGTTTACATACACATGAAATCAATTAAAATGCAATTTTTGTTCTCTTGGGTAGGTTGCAAATAGAGAGTGGCGTGTGACATCTATTTGAACTATTAGGAATGTAGAAGTGAAACGATGTGAATTCTATGAATTCTTTGCACAAGTGTTGAAAATTGACTATTCCTTAGATGTGCAAATGTCATACCTCTGTGATAAACAAAAGTGCGGAAGATATGGCTAGACGTTGTGAAAAAATGCACAGGTGTTGATATCTGCATATGCAAGTGGAGCAGTTATATGGATCCTCTACATAGGCGCTGAGAATACCAACTCTTGTCAGTCTAACAAACATTGTTGTAGACTGTAGATGTACCAAGGATATCGCTGTGCGTATTGCAGAAATATGATCATAGGAAAAGCCTACAAGCAAGCTTAAAAATGCCAAAGAAAAAATGCACTTGAGTTGACCACTCATATTTTCTTGGTGGGCATTACCATGATCGCAAAATTTACACAAACAGGAAATTGATTAAGATGCAAGTTCTACTCTCTTGGTTGGCTTGCAAATAAAATATGTCTATTTGGAACTATTTCAAGTAATAGAAGTGCAAAAGTGGCACAGTGTGGGAAGAGGAGTTGTATTAGTTCTATGCACAATGTTTGAAAATAAACCAAGTGCTAAATAGACCAAGTACTATCTTTGCAGGGCATACACCTATGTGGAAGTGTTGATGGGATAGCTCTTCCAACTACACAAGTGTCGAGGAAACCAACTGCGCTAATTCCAGACCATAGCTGGCATGATTCTCAGCGCAAGGGTTGAAAGTGTGGATTCCCCATGTGTTGAGGAAAAATGTATGAATTAACTTACTCAATCATTTTCGAATATTGTCTCGCTAGGAAAACATAGTCGGGAATATCACCCTATGCTTTATAGCCTCATAAATAATTTCCTACTCTGCAAGTATTAACTACCAGGGCTTAAGCTAATTTATTAATGAAAATAATGTTGTAAAAATAAAATAAAATTTTATTTTAGTTTCTAAAATGTGTGCACATTACAGAAAGTAAATATGGAGATCGAAAGAAAAAGTGACCAAGTCATAAATACACACAAATGAGACAACATAACAATCTGATTTATTTCATTCCAAGATATCAAAAGTGTTTTTCACTTTACAAAACCATGTGGGGGGCATGGACCAAAGTCTAATTTAGAGATCCTCAATGAACACTATACAAAATGACTTTGACAAGAAGTAAAAACCGAAATTTATAATCTGGATCAGCTTGCCATAGACTGCTGCCAATTTGACTCTGGAAAATATCCTTTATCAACTATGAAACTTAATCCATAAACATACAAGTATACACAGACTATCAAGGATGGATCAACACCTCTAAAACAAGCATCTAAATGATTTGGTTTAGTTTTGAACCTTGCTGTCTACAATACGACCTTGTTGTCAAAAAGAGAATTAGGCTTTGAATAAACTCAAGAATGAATGAAAATTGAACTATCTCATGAAATCAAAAGAGCAAACCTTAGTATTGCTTTCTCCTTCTATTCTCCCCTTGTTTCTTCTTCTCATTTAGCTTTTATGCCTTCCAAATAAGTTGAAGTAGTTCAACTACTTTCTTTAGTTAAGTTAGTTAAACTTAACTAATTTAGTTTAGGAGAAATCATAATAATAATAATAGTTAAGGGTCTTTATTTCATAATAACTAGGTACATGGGACCCCTTGTGACTCCCTTCTTTTATTCTTTTCAAATTATAAAATAAAACATAATTGAATAATCATTTAAACACATGCCACCTAGTAACTCCCTTAAATACCTTCAAAATTTGAATATTTAAATATTATAAATAATTCAAATCATATCCAAAAATATGTAAATATTCACATAATCCACATTATCCAAAAAATAGCTTGTTGTCCAAAACTTTATGCAGACCACTATCTTCAACAACTTAATCATAAAAACACATAAATTAAAATCCATACTTGCCACTCTGAGAGTCAATCTTTCTTTTATTACTGTTGGCCCCCTTTGACATCCCAGAAGTAGCCTTTGGTTGATTTGAACCTTGAGGCTGTATCTCGCTAATAATCTGGGAATAATTATCCTTCAGATGCATATGTGAGGACACTGATTTTGAAGAGTCATTTGAAGGACAGTAAGGGGAGGCAACATCTTTGCCTTTATCTTGTACATGGGGGGCATCGGTTTTAAGCCTTTTACTAACATGAGAGGATTGAACAGGTGAATGTACAAGGCAATCTGAACATTAGGATTTACAGGTGGGGGAGGAGGTAATGACAAATTGGTCCAGCCATGATGGTGAGAGATAACTAGATTGACAATCTCTTGACATCCATCATTTGCAGGGACTTCTGGTTGCAAGGACACGTGAGGAGGCACAAGAATACCATAGATGTTTTGAGGTTGGAAGGGAGGTCTGTCTGGTCGAGGTTGTACTGTTCCTTGTCTGATCTAGTTAAAGAACCCAGCTTGAAACAACTGGTTCAATTACCAGGGGTCAACATCAAAATGAATAGAGAATCTAGGCCTTCTAGGCCCTTTATTCCAGTTACCTCTTCCGCTATTATTTCTTCCATGGTTTCCCCTGCTGAAAAAACTCATCCTGTATGTAGCAATTCATCTGTAACTAAGCCTTAATAGACCATACATGACATTATGCTTGCATGAAACAACAATTGGCTTAGAAATTGACATGAGATGCATGCAAATCCATCCATAATAAATCATTTAATAATTGTCAAGTGAGCAGGGGTGGTAGGGTTGATTGGACATCTGGAGGGAGTGTAATGAGCGAAAAGTGGTATAATGAGAGAGGATAAATACATGGGTACTGCTCAACAATTAATAAAATAATTTAACTGTGCAATCAAATACCAAAAATATCAGTTGCCATCTATTTATGTGTCATATCTTTTGTCACTGTTATATAGAATTTTAAAATTTATTTTACAGAACATGGATTCCAAAAATGATAATGGGATTATGAGGGGGGTATAATGAGCGAAAAGTGGTAGCATGAGAGGGAATAAAATATGGATATTGTTCATATAAAAAATAATTCAAATCAAACAATCAAACATAACTCTATTCAGACCTCCATAATTCAATAAGCATTTACTTTTAAAACCACCATCTATAATGTCACTTCTTTTACATATTGCTTGCTGACTTTAAAAAAAAAATTCACATGTCCAGAAATACTCAATTACAATATCCTTTGCATCTATATAATATTTATATAGTAGTCCTATCAACAGTCTTTCCATCGATATGCTAAACATAATAACCCTTTGAGCCACAACCATTCATATTCCAATGCTAAATGTCTTTTCCTTTTAAAACAAATAGAAGACGCACAATGATCTCAACCATTTATAACCAATTCTTGTTCTTTAAAATCAAATAAGAATATGCACAGTATTAACCATGATTTGTCCATTATTTACAAATTGTTTGTCATAATCAACTGGGTGTTAAAACTCATAATCGGGCCCCAATCCTTTCACACACACGTGTCTCTTTTAAAAATATAATCAACATAGGGATTGATTTGAACAACATTCAACAATTAACATACAACTCTGAGCCCAAACTTCTCATAATTTCGCATGTATATACTTCTTTTTAAAACTGCCCAATCGATAAACATAACCAACTTGTGCCCATTCAAAGCAACACACACAATGCTCTTTTACCCTAGACTATATTGATACAATATCAAGATCGCAATTAGGGTTTAAACACAACAAACAAAGAGTAATAACAATCAATCAAAGGAAAAAGTCCTTAGAAAACAAAGGTAGCTTGTGCCTTCAAAAATTTACCACAGAGAAGTAACATGTAACAACCTCTTGACAACGAGGGTTATCCAATGACAATCATCCACCTTCAACAGAGAACGAGAGGAACCAAACTCTTAAAATCACTGTAAAAAGAATTCCCAAGCACAACTTGTGGCCAACCAAAAGAATATACAAAGCTTCCATTAAAGTTTTGGTTGATGTTAAACTGACCGTACAATGCTTTCCCTGCAACAACGATAATGAGGGAAACACCATGATAAATAACAACTCAGGCTCGACCAAGACATGGCAAGAAACACTCCAACTCTTAACAGTTCACATTGCAACACAGAGAACTGAAACATATAAACCACAGAGACGAAAAGGAGTGGAAAAACTTAACACCAAGACTGGTTGTAAAACCCATGCGCAAAGCTCAGAGCTTGCTAAACTATAATCATAAGTTTCCATAGAGAACCAGACCAAAAACCCCAAGCTGAACGAACATGCCTTTCTGTGATTTAACCAATAAACCCATGCATAGAATACAAACAACAAGGAATAACCATTCCTCTTTCTTTAAAATGCCAACAATCTAGAATATTCACAGAAGAAACCATAAGCACAACACCAATACATGGTCCATAAAGCTTAAGAAAAAAACAGACCTCAAGCAATTATGAGCTAAAAATTGATTCATAATGTAAAGTAACCATCATGGATGGAAAAATAAGGAACCATACCTGGAAAAGCTTGCTTGAGGGAGAGAGTTAGACTGTATCCTCCTTCACAATAAAAAATCGTGGAGCATCAACAACCACCAGAGCCAAAAAATCAAATGCAAGTATGGCTAGGGTGACAAGCCTTGAGGGTTGTTTGAGTGATGTGCAATAAATGCACATCATTTCCTTCCCCAACCTCATTCAATCAACGTACAAGCCAACCAACTCACCATAACATTAACCATTAAATCAACCATATATTCCATTGTTATATCCCTTTATATAGAGTGCCACCCAAACTAATGTCAAAACCTTTAAAAAAAAACAACAACAATGCACCATACATTACCCTATGTGCATGATTCTTTGAAAGATAAGTCTGTGAGAGAAAAAACTTGACAACAGGTAAAGGGACTTTTAACAACGTGTGCTTACCTAAGAGAAAGTGGCAAAATTTCTCAACAACTTTAACAAGAGCGAAAGCATGCTTTTCAATATAACAATATTTTAATTCATCATCTGGAAAGCTTTGACTCATGTAAGCTACTTGTTTTTCATTATTCTGGTCATGACATTGTACGAGAATAGCAGAGATTGCTTCCTCTGTGGCATTAGTATATATAAAAAACTCTTTCCCAAAAATTCGGCTTCGCCAAAACTGGTGCGGAACTGATTTCTTTCTTAATCCTTATGAAAACATTCTCAGTGTCATCAGTCCAGGAAAAGGAGCGATATTTCTTAAGAAAATTGTGAATTGGTTTGACCATTACATCAAAATTAGGAACAAACCTATGGACAAAGTTGATAATGCCCATAAAGGCTTGAACCCCCTTTTTGGACGTAGGGGCAGGAAGGTTTAGAATAGCAGTAATCCTTTCAGTATCTATGCTTATTCTTGAATTAGAGACAATATGCCCAAGGAGCTTTCCCCTGGTAACCCCGAAAAATAGACTTAGAAGGATTTAAAGAAATGCCAAATTTCCTGCATCTCATGAGAACCTTTCTAAGATGACCAAAATGATCTAATCGGTTCTTTGAATATACAATCAAGTCATCAAGATAAATATGAATAATCTTACCGATCAGATCGTCGAAAGCTATCTGCATAGATCTTTGGAAAGTGGCACCTGCATTAGATAATCCAAAAGGCATGCGTTCATAAGAAAATGTGCCCCAACGCGTAATGAAAGTGGTTTTATATTTATCTATCCTTTTTACCTTGATCTGCTTATAACCGAAAAAACCGTCAAGTAAGGACATCATCTGTGACCCTGCAACTTGCTGCAATAACATTTCCATATTAGGGAGAGGAAAATGGTCTTTCACGCTATCTCTATTCAATGCATGAAAATCAACGTATAGTCGGATCTGACCAGTTGTTCTTTGAATGTGAACAAAATTGGAAACCCACTCAGAATACTTAACAAGGAAAATTATCCCAGCCTTCAAGAGTTTTTCCAACTCCTTTCTAATAGTTGCTTCCCGTGAAGGGTTAATGGGTCTTTGTTTTTGCCTAACCGGTTTTATGCCTTCATTGATAGGAATGGACTGTTGTATACGAGTAGGATCAAAACCACGAAGATCCTTATAAGACTAAGCAAAAGCATCTTGAAATTCACGAAGTAACTCAATGAATTTTGACTTCTCTTCATCTGTACATTGGGTACCTATCTTAACATTCTCTGGGGAATCAGGTGTCCCAATGTTCAAGGAAATGGTTTCACCCACTTTCCTTTCCGACTCCTCTTCTTTATGTGTTTCTTTGTTTCCTACATCACTCGATGAAAATGAACTTTCTAGAGGAGTCAAGCCCTTCATAATTTTGTTGTTTTCCATGGATATAATCTCCTTGGGATTATAGGGTTCATTTTGTATGAAAGCACATATGATTTCATATCTAGGGAAGATCTGCCATGACTCTACATTGTCAGGGATATGAGGGAGATAAAAGGATTGAACAGTGCAATCAAGTATTTGTGGAAGAAGTTGTCGAGTAGGAGAGGTTGCAAAAACAACTAACCTATCAACCATTGAATTCAGGTCCCTTTTGACATGAGTGATGTTAAAATATAATAAGTTCGAGATAAGCGCCCAAACAACTTGGGTGTAACGTTTCATTGACTTGTTGTTAGGAGAATATATTTTGCGTATAAGGTTTACAACAAGTTCAGAGTCCCCAAAAACTGTAAGGTGACCACAACCTAAATTATAGGAATTTTCAATGCCTAGCAGTAATGCTTCAAATTCAGTGACGTTGTTTGTACAAGAAAATTCTAACCTATAGGAAAAGTTGTGAATTTTACATACATGAGAATACAAGATAATGCCAACGCCATTACCTTCGTTGGATCATGAACCATCAAAGTGCATATGCCACATCCCATCTTCTAGGTCACTTTGTTCTAAGGTAGTGTTGTCCTCATAGACGAAGATGGAATACACTCATAAGTCCTCCTCAACATAATTTACATTAGGCTGTGGAATAATTTCTATATACGGTGAAATTATTCCCTCCCTTAGGACTATGATGTTCTTCCCATTCCAAGGAACGGATAAGTGTGTCCCGTCGAGTGAGAGGTATCCACCTGTCAAAGATTTCCAGTCTCTTCCTAAGATGATTGAATAATTACTCACTGGCATGTCAATTACCTGAATATTAAGGGTTGTCCTTATTTAAGGATGCGTGCACAAAACCAAAGTCCTGTCCTTGATCTCACCTGTGGTCGATTGTTGTAAACTATTATAAGAGAGCATGCTTCTGGAATTTTCATTTGTACAAGACAAGCCTAGCTCTTCCATAATAATTTTCGACATTATGCTTGGGCCCGAACCGTCGTCAATTAGACAACAATGGGATATTTTATCCATAATCTTTACAGAAATTAAAAATGGAGGGTTTTTTACAGGGTGTCTAAAATTATTTACACCTACTTTATTTACACTAGAATCCTCTTATTTTACCTCTTCAGAGAGATTGGCTATGGTGGAATATTTTCCTTCCATGCAAATTTTTAGATGCTTTTCTTGCTCATGGATGAAAACCATGTCGAGAAGAGTAGCATCAGCCTTGATACTAGCCAATTGGTTGAGAATATTGTATTTGGAAGAGGGAAGAGGATAAATGACTCCTTAACTGTCTGGAGTTTTAGTAACCTGTACAGTAGCAACTGGTGAAGATGAGCTTGGGATAGAAGAAGTAAAAGGGGGATCATATTTTCCTTTTGAAGCATAGGATATATTCCTAGTGTTTATGATCATGACATCCTCTGGTTCTGCGAAATCTATAACAACAATGGTAGTTTTAGGCCTTTTTCCAAATATTTTATCTCTGACACTCTTCTTTACCTCACAAGTACTTTCCTCATGTTGTTCCTCGCAAAATTTACACCAACTACGAGGCATGATGGATTTAGGCTGAAAGTTGTTTTCATTTGAATTTTTAAAGAGTGGTGAAGAAGAAGACGAGGCTCCAGGAGTAAGTGAAGGGACATTTCCTTTTCGCTCATACACTATCATTTGGTTATTCATATCTTGTACAAGTTGTGAGAGGGCATACATGTCTGTTCGTTTAATTGAGTCTCCTTTGGAAAGACCTATTTTTCCAGGTTGTTCTTCATACTCTAGACAAGTATGCAGAGTGGAACCAAGATTGTCAATATCTTTTTCTTCAAGCCTATGATGGTAAGGGGAAGGTAGAGCATTATAGTAATGCATAAAAGTGACTTGGTTATGGGGGCGAATAAGTTCGGGAATTTGGTTATATAACTTAGTGAAACATAGGTTGAAAGACTTGATAGTCTCACCGTATTTATACGCAATGTTATTGTATTCTCGTAATTGTTTGGTTGGGCTCTTAGACTACCCATAAGTTGAATTGAACCATTAAACTAACTCTTCCCAAGTGGAAAGAATCTTGGGAGGAAGATCAAAGAAATATGCCTCTACTTTCCCTTCAAGGGAATTAACAAATAAGCGCATACAAGTATCATTTTGATTAGCTCCTATATTGTGACAGGCATTAGAGAATGCCACCAAGTGTTCATTTGTAGTGACTGTGTTATTTTCAGAAAACCTAAGGAGATGCTCTTTGAATTTAGGAATTGGACGAGTAGCAGGTGCTAGGTTCAGAGGGGAGGATACATGCCACGGGGTAGTAGTAGCATCCTCTTCGAATTGAAAGAGCCCGTACTTCTTAATGACCTTGGAAGGGTTTGTAGTTGATTTGACTGGAATTTGATGACTATACAAGCTTCCAATCATTGATGAGGCTAAGTGTTGAGAAGTTGAGGCACCTCCAGTACCACCAGATCCACCCACAGATTCCATTTTGTGAATGATTGGTAAGGGAGAGAAAGACAAACTAGTTGAATCAGAAAAAGTTCTCCTTAGAGTACCTTGTTGGATTGAAAAAACAACATTTCTTCTTCCTATTTCAGTAATAGGAGTGATTTCAGGAGATAATCCTCTTCTTCTCCTAGAGATACGAGGATGAAAAGAAAATATCACAACTTTAGGGAAGAGAGAGATTATAACTAATTCCTACGCTGCCTTTGTCTGGCCTCCCAACATTTCCGAACACTTATGTCTTGTTCAATTATTACCCATGAGCGTTCAAGCTCAACCCAGGTATTAGTAGTCTCTAAGATGGTATTGATTAAGGTTAAAGCAATGCTGGTTTGGTCTTTAAGGCTGGGCTCAATATTGGGCTACCTTGTAACCAGTACTGTCATGAAGAAAAGAAAACAATCAAAGAATCAAACACAGAAACATAAAAATATTCAATGCTAATGTGAATTCAATCAACTAGAGAGATATGGAAGATCTCCCAAGTATGGTCACCAAAATAAATGTTGAGGAAAAAGGTATGAATTACCTTACTCAATCATTTTTTAATCTTGTTTGTCTATGACAAGATATTCAAGAATATCACCTTGTTCTTTATAGCCTCATAAATAATTTCCCAATCTGCAAGTGTTAACTACCAGGGCTTAGGCTGATTTATTAATGAAAATAATGTTGCAAAAATAAAATAAAATTATATTTTAGTTTCTAAAATGCATGCACATTACATAAATTAAATATGGAGATCAAAAGCAAAAGTGACCAAGTCATAAATACACACAAATGAGAGATAATAACAATCTGATTTATTTCATTCCAAGATATCAAAAGTGTTTTTGTCTTTACAAAACCCTATGGGGGGAATGGACCAAATTCTAATTTAGGGATCCCCAATGAACACCATACAAAAGGACTCTGACAAGAAGTAAAAACTGAAATTTATAATCTGGATCAGCTTGCCACAGACTGCTGCCAATTTGACTCTGCAAAATATCCTTTATCAACTATGAAACTTAATCCATAAACAAACAAGTATACACAAACTATCAAGGATGGATCAACACCTCTAAAACAAACATATGAATGATTTGGTTCAGTTTTGAACCTTGTTGTCTACAATAGGACCCTACTGTCAAAAAGAGAATTAGGCTTTGTATAAACTCAAGAATGAATGAAAACTGAATTGTCTCATGAAATCAAAAGAGCAAACCTTAGTCTTTCTTTTTCTCCCCTTGTTTCTTCTTCTCATTTAGCTTTTATGCCTTCCAAATAAGTTGAAGTAGTTCAACTACTTTCTTTAGTTAAGTTAGTTGAACTTAATTAATTTAGTTTAGGAGAAATAATAATAATAATAATCATTAAGGGTCTTTATTTCATAATAACTAGGTAGGTGGGACCCCTTGTGACTCCCTTCTTTTATTCTTTTCAAATTATAAAATAATACACAATTGGATAATCATTTAAATATATCCCACCTTGTAACTCCCTTAAATACCTTCAAAATTTAAATATTTAAATATCAGAAATAATTCAAATCATATCCAAAAATATGTAAATATCCACATAATCCACATTATCCAAAAAATAACTTCTTGTCCAAAACTTTCTGTAGACCACTATCTTCAACAACTCAATCATAACAAAACATAAATTAAAATCCGTACTTGCCACTCTGAGAGACAACCTTTCTTTTATCACTGTTGTCCCCCTTTGACTTCTCGAAAGTAGCCTTTGGTTGATTTGAACCTTGAGGCTGTATCTCACTAATAACATGGGAACAATCATCCTTTAGATTCATACGGGAGGACACTGATTTTGAAAAGACATTTGAAGGAGAGGAAGGGGAGGCAACAACTTTGCCTTTATTTTTCACATGGGAGACATTAGTTTTAATCATTGTACTAGCATGAGAGGATTGAATAGGTGAATGCATAGGGGAAATATGGACATTAGGATTTACAGGTGGGGGAGGAGGTAATGACAAATTGGGCTAGCCACGATGGTGGGAGACATCCAGATTGACAATCTCTTGGCATCCATCATTTGCAGGGACTTCTGGTTACAAGGACACATGAGGAGGCACAGGAATATTAGGGATGTTTTGAGGCTGGAAGGGAGGTCTCTCTGGTCGAGGCTGTACTATTCCTTGCCTGATCCAGTTAAAGAACCTAGCTTGAAACAACTGGTTCAATTCCCAGGGGTCAACATAAAAATGAATAGAGAATCTAGGCCTTCTAGGCCCTCTGTTCCAATTACCTCTTCCTCTATTATTTATGCCATGGCTACCCTTGCTGAAGAAACTCATCATGTATGCAACAATTCATTAGTAACTAAGCCCTTAATAGACCATACATGACATTCTGCTTGCATGAAACAATAATTGGCTCAGAAATTGAGACGAGACCCATGCAAATCCATCCATAAGAAATCATTTAATAATTGTCAACTGAGCAGGGGGTGGTAGGGCTCATGGGACATCTGGAGGGAGTGTAATGAGCAAAAAGTGGTATAATGAGAGGGGATAAATACACGAGTACTGCTAAAAAATTAATAAAATAATTTAACTATGCAATCAAATACCAAAAATATTAGTTGCCATCTATTTCTATGTCATATCTTTTGTTACTGTTATACAGAGTTTTTAAATTTATTTTACAGAACAGGGATGCCAAAAATGATAATGGGATTATGAGGGGGGTATAATGAGCGAAAAGTGGTAGCATGAGAATGAATAAAATATGGATACTGTTCATATAAAAAATAAATCAAATCAAACAATCAAACATAACTCTGTTCATACCTCCATAATTCAATAAGCATTCACTTTAAAAACCACCATCTAAACTGTCACTTCTTTTACATATTGCTTGCTGACTTAAAAAAAACAATTCATATGCCCATAAATACTCAATTACAGTAACCTTTGCATCAATATAATATTTATATAGCATTTCTATCAATAGTCTTGCAATCGATATGCTGAACATAATAACCCTTTGAGCCACAACCATTCATATTCCAATGCTAAATCTCTTTTACTTTTAAAATCAATAGAAGACGCACATTGATCTCATCCATTTATAACCAATTCTTGTTCTTTAAAATCAAATAAGAATATGCACAATATTAACCATGATTTGTCCATTATTGACAAACTGTTTGTCATAATCAACTGGGCGTTAAAACTCATAATCGGACCCCAATCCTTTCACACACATGTGTCTCTTTTAAAAATATAATCAACATAGGGATTGATTCAAACAACATTCAACAATTAACATACAACTATGAGCCCAAACTTCTCATAATTTCTCATGTACAAAATNAAACTCATAATCGGACCCCAATCCTTTCACACACATGTGTCTCTTTTAAAAATATAATCAACATAGGGATTGATTCAAACAACATTCAACAATTAACATACAACTATGAGCCCAAACTTCTCATAATTTCTCATGTACAAAATACTTTTTAAAACTTCCCAATCGAGAAACATAACCAACTCGTGCCCATTCAAAGAAACACACACATTGCTCTTTTACCCTCGAATGGATTGATACAATATCAAGATCGTAATTAGGGTTTAAACACATCAAACAAAGAGTAATAATAGTCAATCAAAGGAATAATTACTCAGAAGACACAGACAACTCGTGCCTTCAAAAATTCACCACAGAGAAGTAACGTGTAACAATCCTTTTGACAATGAGGGTTATCCAATGACAGTCAGCCACCTTCAACAGAGAACAAGAGGAAGTAAACTCTTAAAAGCATTGTAAAAAGAATTCCCAAGCACAACCCGTGGCTAACCAAAAGCATATTCAAAGCTTCCATTAAAGTTGTGGGTGATATTAAACCGACTATGCAATGTTTTCCCTGCAACAATGATAATGAGGGCAACGCCATGATAAATAACAACTCAGGCTCGACCGAGACATGGAAAGAAACACTCCAACTCTTAACAGTTCACTTTGCATCTTGGAGAACCGAAACATATTAACCGCAGAGACGAAAAGGAGTGGCAAAACTTAACACCAAGACTGGTTGTAAAACCCATGCGCAAAGCTCAGAGCTTGCTAAACTATAATCATAAGTTTCCATAGAGAACCAGACCAAAAACCCCAAGCTGACCGAACTTGCCTTTCTGTGATTTAACCAATAAACCCATGCACAGACTACACACAACAAGGAATAACCATTCCTCTTTCTTTAAAATGCCAATAGTCTAGAATATTCACAGAAGAAACCATAAGCACAACACCAATACACAGTCCAAAAAGCTTAAGAAAAACACAGACCTCAAGCAAGTTTGATTCAAAAATCGATTCATAATGAAGAGTAACCATCATGAATGGAAAAATAAGGAACCATGCCTATAAAAACTTGCTCTAGGGAGAGAATTAGAATGCATCCTCCTTCACAACCAAAAATCGCGGAGCATCAACAACCACCAGAGCCAAAAAACCAAATGCAAGTATGGCTAGGGTGACGGGCCTCGAGGTTTGTTTGAGTGACATGCAGTAAATGCACGTCGATTCCTTCCCCAGTCTCATTCAGTTCATCATACAAGCCAACCAAATCACCATAACATTAACCATTAAATCAACCATATATTCCATTGCTATATCCCATTACATAGTGCGCCACCCAAAGTAATGTCAAAATATTAAAAAAAAAACAAAAAACAATGCACCATACATTACCCTATGTGCTTCAACATCTATCATATAACAAAGCGCATAAGTCTAGCAACAAGGGTTTATGCACCCTCCCTTTGTCACAATAACACATAACATTTGGGCTTCTGTATAGTCCTTTTGTTTAAAAGAGCTCCCATATCATCCCCTTGTATAAAATCATATGTAAAACAATTAATCCATGTTTAATTGAATTATCCAAAACATAACCTGTAATAATCCTTTTATCCATAGGACAACCATAATTTGCGAGTGATCATCAAAACTATCTAGCCATGCAATAATCAACCAACTATCTTATGTCGTCATAAAGATTAAAACCATGACTTGAATCATCAAACTGTAGAATACTGTGTTGGTATCATCGTAATAGCAAACAAAATATATAGGTGTAACATATCCATCATGGCGCCACTAGTCTACAAGGGGGTCCCACCTACTAGTTTATTATTATTATTATAAATAAATAATAGAGCTTGGCAATCATTTGCGAGCAATATTCATCGTTGCATTTTTTTGCGTCAACAATTGTTTCATCAGTAAGGTGGGATAATGAAGAGGTATATGGCTAAAGCTCACAACATTAAGTGGAGCAAGGCCATTTAACCTAGAATTTATTTACTAAGAGTCACTATCAAAATTTTTGTCTATCTTTGTGCTCTGGTTCTTTGTGCTCTAGTTCAACATCAGGGCATTTTTAACAGATATCTATCTTTGTGCTCTGGTTCTTAGAATTTGTTTGTGCTCGGCACATGGTCTCTTTGTTTCTATTATTATATTATCTCTTGGAAATTTTCCTTGGCTCTTTTTTGGTGTTCATCCCTCTAACTCTTTGGGTTTTACTTTCAATAAACTATTGTCACTCGATGCTCTGGCTACTACCCTTTTGGGATATCGTTCTTTAGTTCTATTGAGATTTGGATACATTGGTATTTTCAACTATGGTTTTAGAAATATCTAGGCTATTAGAACCTTGGTAGTTTTTTTGTTTGGTTTGTGAAGTAAGGGGCGCTTTCTATGCGTTGGTTTTAGGACCCCCTAGGACAACTTTACATCAGTTTGAATCTCATAACTCTGTCATCTCCAACCACCTTTGCTCTATGTGTAGTATTAATGGACTACATGGAAGACTGAGAGTTCTAAAGGGTTTGTTCTAAGGCATGAACAATCCATACAATGCAACAAAACCTGTATTTTCTTGGTGACATCCAAGGTTCATGAAAATGAACAGCAATGCACTTCGTAAAATGCAACAATTATGAATGATTTGGTTCAACAAAAACATAAAATATATGCCTTGGAAGCAAAATGCAATATGTTAAGGAATAAGGTGATCAATTGATCCGGATTATTTTTGGCACGAAATGAGAGTGGAGATATAATAAAGAAATGCACAGAGATATTGTAGATATCCAATAATATAACATAAATGTATCATAGATGCAACCATAAACACAAAGATACAGTAATACACAGTTTCTATTAATGAAAGAAATGTATAGAGACCGTAAAAATACAGAGTGAAAGACTCACTAGAATGGTGAGAATAGATGTGACGACTACTCGCATTCGCAAGAAGATAATTACAATGAGGCTCTGAAGACATTTTTACAATAAACATGAATGCAAAAAACCCTAGACATCCAAAAACCTAACCCTAGGAGATGAAGCGCCAAAAGTCATGTGGGCCTCGTTTGGGTAAGTCAGTACATCAACTTCTCGGGGTCGTAACTTTTGCATACGATCTCCGTTTTAGGCGCATGATATCCCATTGGAAAGGTATCGTCGAGGAGATTCATTTTGGAGGAAATATGGAAGAAACTTCCATATTGCTCCCAATTTTCCTAGAAATGTCATTTAGGGCCTCAAAATGGCCCTAGAAGTTAAAAACTGCGAAACATAGTAAATTACCAAAATCGCCAGAAAACTGTTTTGAGCCAGTTGGAAAAGGTGGGTGGCCACCGATATCCACCTAGATCAATCCTCCCTCCTTAGGAAGCAATGGTATCCATTGCGTTGAGTGCCTAGGCGAGAGGAAAAAACGTTTGCTAAACCTTGGTGAGCTACTTTCCTTGCTAGAGACGTCACACTGCTAAGTTTGTGGAAGTCTATCTGAACCTGTTGAGGTTGAGGTTGTTCAACAAGTCGAGCTACACGAGAGAACGATGTGCCAAAGGAATCTGTGCACTGCAACCTTTTCGATCTTCTTCTGTTGGATAGAAGGTGCTTGGGGAAAGGTTGTAGTGGTTGCAGTGTCCTTCTGTTCCCCTTTTGAACAGATTGTGAAGAAGCTGAATTTTGCAGTATT
>SNQJ01S0079156.1:13662-44278 GCA_010110895.2 Picea sitchensis | reverse complement strand
TGCATGTTTATTAGTGTAGAACAGCATTTTAAAGTTCAAGATCTAGAGGTAGTGTTATGTGTTTTAAGTTATATTGCATGTTCTAACATTGAGACAAGAAAACACTTGCAAGGGCACCTTAAAAGAGCACTTAACCTATTAAACAGTGAGCAGAAAGTAACATGACTGTTTGCTGTCCTAAAACAACAAAAGAAGACAGCCAAACAGTTGAAACTTAGAGCCATACTAAGGTCAAGGACAGACCTTAGATGGCAGCCTCATAGGACCTCAGAATTTCAACAGACCTAATGTTTTATCTCTTAGATCTTGAAGTTTGGCAGATCCCAGAGAAGATCTTCCTTAACCAAGGGAAGTATGCAGTTGAAATACTGAAGAGATTTGATATGTTGGAGTGCAAATCAATGAATACACACATGGAAACAAAGTTGAAGCTCTTGGTTGACACTTCGTCAAAATTGATTGATGCTACGTTGTACAGATAAATCATTGGATTGTTGATGTATTTGACGAACACCAGGCCAGATATATGTTTTGCTATGAACACCTTGAGTCAGTATCTGGTAGAACCCAGACGTGTTCACCTTGATGATGCAAAACGTGTGATGAGATACCTTCAGGGTACTTTGGATTTTGGTCTCTGTTATACTAGAGATCATGACTTCAGATTGAGTGGTTACATCAATTCAGATTGAGCTGGAAGTGTTTCTGATAGAAAAATCACTTTAGGATGTTGTTTCAGTCTGAGGTCAGCCATGACTTCATGGCAGAGTAGGAAGCAATCAAGTATTTCTCTCAACACGACAGAAGCGGAATACATTGCTGCATGTTCCGCTAGTTGTGAAGCCATATGGCTTCTGATGTTGTTGACAGATCTATTTGATCGGGAGATGGAAGCCATTGTGATCCTATGTGACAACCAATGTTGTATAAAGATGATGTGTTCCATGATAAGTCGAAGCACATAGAGATCCAATATCACTTCACTCGAGATATGATGTAGAGAGGAGCTATAAATCTCCAATGTGTTGGCACTGATGAAAGGTTGCTGATATGTTGACCAAGCCCCTGTCTCGTGTAAAGTTTGAGCACTTTCGAGACAAGCTTGGTCCGAAAGGACCTCCCTCGAAAGGGGGAGTGGTGCAGATGATACTATGGTATCCTGATCAGTAGTGGTAGCTCCGTTAGGATTTTATATCCTAGGGAATCTTATGATTCTTGGGCAGATCCTTTGGGTCTGTCAGAGTACCATGTGGTATCTCCGTTAGGATTTCATATCCTAGGGAATCTTTTGATTCCTGGGCAAATCCTTTGGATCTGTCAGAGTACCACAAAATGTTGTGATGCCAGCCTAGTGCTGGAGATTTCCAGCTTCGTGCTGATGTTGTTGTGATGCCAGCCTAGTGCTGAAGATTTCCAGCTTCGTGCTGATGTTCTTGAGATGCCAGCTTCGTGCTGAAGATTTCCAGCTTCGTGTTGATGTTGTTGAGATTCTAGCTTCATGCTGAAGATTTCCAGCTTCGTGCTGAAGATTTCCAGCCTAGTGCTGATGTTGATGATACTCTAGCCTTCGTGCTGCGATGTTGTTTTTGTTGATGATGCTCCAACCTTTGTGCTGTGATATTGCTGTTGTTGATGTTGTATCAACCTTGTGCTATGATATTGCTGTTGTTGATGTTGTATCAACCTTGTGCTGTTATTGATGATGATGTATTAGTGTTATACTAATCCATGTTGATGCAGATGATGATGATGATGTCACTTCAACTTCTTGCTGAAGATGATGATGTTATTTCAGCCTTAATGTTGAAGATGATGATGTTACTTTAGCCTCATGATAAAGATGTTGATGATATTACTTTAGCCTCATGCTAACGAAGATGTCGATGTTACTTTAGCCTCACGCTAAAGATGATGATAATGTTACTTTAGCCTCACGCTAAAGATGATGATGATGTTACTTTAGCCTCATGCTGATGCTACTCCAACTCCATGCTGTGAACGATGATGATGCTACTCCAGCTCCATGCCGTGAACGATGATGATGAGAAAAACTTCCGATGATTTATAGATATGCCAGTCAGTGTTCCAGATGTTGTTGATGTTGCTGCCCTCTCTCTCTCATGATGATGTTGTAGAATACCCTTCTTGTTAAGGGGGAGTGTTGAAATATTGTAACTGGAAAGAGTATTCTACTTATTATTATTATTATTATTATTATTTGAGTCATTTATTTATAGATCAAATCCCCTTTTGTGGATTGATCATGTCGGACATTGTAATTGACCAAATCCCCTTTTGCGGATTGGTCAAACCCTAAATATATTATGCAAATTAAGAAGTCGCCCCCCAGGCTAATTAAAGTGGTTTTAACCACTAAGAAGACAAGTCGACCCTACCCAGTGAAGAGACACCTTTTGAGCACCTGCCAGTTTGTATAAATAAAGGAAGCCAACACCTCATTATCACACTCACTCAGCTTAGTCATCTAGTGTGCAAGTTTGAAGGAAGCTGCAGTTGCTAGTTGCTGAAAGAAGGAAGAGAGAGAGGCGCATTGCTCAATATTGGATATTCTCTAGTGTTTGGTTTATCGTCTTGTTATTGTATTGGTTATCTATATTAAGGAATTTTTTGCTGGGTTTTCTTCCCCATGAAGGTTTTCCAGGATAAATGTTGTGTATCTTGTTATTGTGTTTCTCTCAGTAATCCTACCTATGCTATTGTTATCTAGTAAATTGAAAAGAAACCTAATAATAGCTAAAAACTTAACATTACCTTGTTATCATTCTTGCCTCTCCTAGACCTAAAACTAACCTTTAGGTGACCAAGATAAGGGGCTGTAGGCTTGACTAATCTTGCTATTTGATCCCTTGAGGTCACCAGGGAAGCCTCCCTTGTGTTGGACCTTCGTCCATCACTAAAACGAGGGAAGTCTCTACTTAGGTGACAGTGGTAGAAACTTCCAATTGTTACACAAGATTGGGATCTTGTGGAGGGCTTTGCACAAGTACAAATGCTGTGATAATACATCACACAACTAATGATTGCCGAAATATAAAATGACATAAAACAACTCCTAATTATGCAAGAGGTCAAGCCCTAGTTGGTTGAAAACTACAACAATGATGCAATAAATGATGTTTAAGAATATTCTAAGGTGAAAAATACTACAAACCCTAGACGTTAGGCTATGAGAGTTTAAAAATTGAAGAAAAATTACACTAAAACCTAAATCTTCCATAAGACGTCAAGGAGAGAGAGGGTTAGGGTTTTAAAGGTCACTTTGCAAGAGAATAGACTAGTGTCGTCTAGCTTCCTTGGGCATATGGAGTCAAAATGCAACTTCTATGGAGAGCAAAGGAAAATAAAGACTCAAGGATCAAACCCTAGGGTAGTCCACTACAAACCCTAGGTATTGTTTTTTTAGGAGAACAACTTAAGGTAGTCCACTACAAACCCCAAGAGGCCGTCCTATGTCTTCTAAGAACCTTGAGCAAGAGATCTAAATGTGTTGAAATTCTGAGGTCCTATGAGGCTGCCATCTAAGGTCTGTCTTTGACCTTAGTATGGCTCTAAGTTTCAACTGTTTGGCTGTCTTCTTTTGCTGTTTTAGGACAGCAAACAGTCATGTACTTTCTGCTCAATGTTTGCTTATTGTCTTTTGTCGTTTTTTAGGGACAAAGAAATGTCATGTACTTTTTTGCTCAATGTTTTATAGGTTAGTGCTCTTTTAAGGTGTTCTTGCAAGTGTTTTTGTCACAATATTAGCACATGCAATATAACTTAAAACACACATATACACTACTCTCTAGATCTTTGAAACTTCAAATGTCAACTACACTTCTACATGCATAAATTTGGATTACGTATTTTTATCAACATGACTCTGATAAAACTCCTGTGGAAAACCATTTGGGATATTCATTATATAATGTGATTTAAGTAAGAGATACAACAAGAATCAAATACACGTGGAACTCAGACACATAGTGTGCTCCTCAAGCCTTGTTTAGAAACTGAAGAGATGTGCCTAAATCTCAGGTGCAATCTCTTCCTTTGTTGCCCTCTCAACTGAACTGAGGCTCCCAAGCACATCTGTAGCCCAATGACTAAACTCCTCCTACTGTGAATGTCTCTAGGCCGCTTCTCCATCAAGAACTGCCGAGTCGAAACTCTCCAAGCAGATGAGCACAGAAGCCGCTACCATCTCTAACTCATGCTCTCTCAGGCAAATCTTACCACAAAAATAAACTGAGACTTAAAAGGGAAATCTCTCACCATGAGCAAGCCTCCTCCTAGCCTCCTCATGCATCGACCTCTCCTTTCGACTGACAAGTGCTCCTCTCCCGTGAGTAATCGAAGAACTGTACTCTCTCCTCAAGATGCTTCCCTCTCTCCAAGCAATGCTCCTGCATCAGTAAGGAAGAGCTTGCTTCCATGGATGCTCACCATGCAAGCTCCAAGTCTAAGGGTTCCTCTCAAACCTCAAGGGTTTTGCTCAAACCCTAATGAAGTGTAAACCCTTCCTCCTCAAGATGGTGCGCTCTTCTCCTCTTCCTCACAAGTCCAAGTGAAGAATGAGTCTCCAAATGCACTTTTCCTTCCTTTTGGTCTCCTCATCCCAACCTTAAAGATCAATGGCCTAGATTAGATCTTAGCTTTCATGTCTAATCAATGGGTGAGATCAATCCCTAAATCTCACTTATGAAACCTTACCTCTCTTAGTCACTTTATGTCTATTAATTCACCCACATTGTGAATTAATTGTCACTTTATGACTTAAGTGACATATTTCACTTTTGACTTAAAACTCCTAAGTCAAAGTGAAATTAGAATCATAAAGTAAAGTATGAGGGTAAAGTCTTCCCCCTTTGTGCTTAGAGACTCATAAGCACATGGGGACCACTTTCCAAGGTATCCAAATCTCAACAAAATGGACTTTGGTCAAAACCCTAGAGTAGTCCACTACAAACCCTAGAATTTTAACCTACAAGAATAACCCTAGAGTAGTCTATTATCCCCAACTCCTAGGGATAACTAAGGAGATGATGTCTCGAGGCCCTTAGGTTGCAGACATGGAGTACCGAGAGACAACTTGTTCAATAGTGTCCACTTGCACAGACAGAGACCCACCTCACCACCATAGCTCCAGATTCGTCACGACGGTATCCACCACATTAGCGAGCCTCTGAAAGACATTGGGTCTTGCTCCATGAGGTACAAGTCAGGTATTATGGTGAGTGTCATTTCAATATTTGAGGCATTTGAGTTTGTTGCATCTATTACTGCTTTTGATTATGTGACGTTTGCTTGGACATTATACTCTTTGCCCTGTTTCACTTTGATGGTTGACATTGCGCCCTAGTAAGTGGGTCACCCTTAGGGATAGGGCTGTTACTGGGAGGTCCTCTTGACGAGTCATCGTTCCATTCCCGACCATACTTGTCACTTTCCACATTTCATCCCCTCATTTCCTTACCTTTTGGGATTTTTGGGTGTACTGACCCAAGAAGGGGTTGTCCCTCATTTCATGGGAAGAAGGGGCTGAAGGCCCAAAGGCTTGTAGTTGGAAAAAGATAAAACCCAAATCATTAACCTTCTAGATGCTCGCTCGGGGATCCCAAGGACAATGAAACGTCTCTCATAAAAAATTGATGGGACCTGTTATTCCCTAGCCGAGGGATAACTAAGGAGATCACGACTCAAGGCCCACAAGTCCTAGACATGGAGTACCGAGAGTGAGACAACTTGAGCATGGCCCTGGAGGGCCCCTCTTTGCTTCAGTGCAGTTCACATATCGCCAACAACGGTATCCATCACACCAGCCTGGTCCTGAAGCAACGGTGAGTCTTGCTCCATGAGGTAATGAGTTCGGGTATCATGGTATGTATCACTCTGATTTTTGAAGCACTTGAATATGTTGTATTGAATCCCTCTTCATTTCATGACCTTTGGTTGGAAATTATGCTCTTTGCCTCGTTCATACTTGGAAGGGTGACATGGTGCCCTGGTAAGTTGATTTCCATTTAGGATGGGTTGCTACTGGGTGGATATGTGAAAAGTCATCGTCCGTTCCCTCCATACTTACCACTTTCCATTTTTATTCCTTTAATCTCCCCTATCCTTGTTTGGGCATTGGGATTGGCTACACTAGGAAGGGTTGTACCTTACCTTGTGGGAAGAAGGGGCTAAAGGCCTAGAGGGTAAAAGTAGTTGGCAAGAGTTAAAGGCCAATGTTTAAACCTTCGAGATGCTTCACCCAGGGATCCCCGAGAAAGCAGTGAAAAGCTTCTCAATAAGAAAAGGGGACCCATAAGATAACATGAACACTCAAGGTACTAGTTGATGGATAACAGGTCTCATCATGAGCCGACCTATTATGACCATGGGCATGTAGCGGTATGACACTACCACCTATCTGGTTACCAAACCAAGGTAATGGCTCTTGGTGTCATAGCCAAGAGAAAGGGGGTCTCATCACGAGCCAACCTTCTGATTTCCGTGAAATGTTTGTGGATAACGCTGTCACCTTCATTTGTGTTGCTTGTCACTTTAGGATCTCTATATTAGATTTCCTCACCTTGCTCCATTTTTGGTTTATATCAATTGGTATTATAGAGATTTATAAATTTCCATACAACCTCTCTAGTTAGTATTCTACAAGTTTGATTGAGCACCCTATGTGTTACCTCCTGTTATCCCCTAGCCTAGGGATAACTAAGGAGATCACGTCTTGAGGCCCACAGGTCCTAGACATGGAGTACCAGGAGCCAGATGACTTAAGCATGGCCCCTCTTTTCTTCAGTGTTGTCCACATATCACCGGCAGTAGTATCCATCGCACCAGCCTGGTCCTAAAGTAGCAGTGAGTATTGCTTCATGAGGTAATAAGTCCGGGTATCGTGGTATGTATCACTTTGATTTTTGAAGCACTTGAACATGTTGTATTAAATCCTTCTTCATTTCATGACGTTTTCTTGGAAGTTATGCTCTTTGCCTCGTTCAAATCTGGAAGGGTGACACAGTGCCCTAGTAAGTTGATTTCCCTTTAGGATGGGTTGCTATTGGGTGGATCTTTGAAAAGTCATCGTTCGTTCCCTCCATACTTACCACTTTTCATCTTTATTCCTTCCATCTCCCCTTTCCTTGTTTGGGCATTAGGATTGGCTACACTAGGAAGGGTTGTACCTTATCTCGTGGGAAGAAGGGGCTAAAGGCCCAGAGGGTAAAAGTAGCTGGCAAGAGTTAAAAGCCAAATCTAAAACCTTCGAGATGCTTTGCCCAAGGATCCCCGAGAAAGCAGTGAAAGGCTTCTCAGTAAGAAAATGGGACCTACAAGATAACATAAACACTCAAGGTACTAGTTGATGGATAGGAGGTCTCATCATGAGCCGACCTATTATGACCATGGGCATGTAGCGGTATGACACTACCACCTATCTGGTCACCAAATCATGGTAGTGGCTCTTGGTGGCATAGCCAAGAGAAAGGGGGTCTCATTGCGAGCCATCCTTCACATTTCCGTGAAATGCTTGTGGATAACGCTGTCACCTCTGGTCATCAAGCCAGGACAGTGGCCCTCAACTATTCCCTTGATGCACAAGAGCAAAAGATCAAAAGAAATAAAGCTAAGAATAGATGGCAATGAATGGGCTAGGAAACAATTGCATCCATGACAAGGTGCAACTCACCCTCCACAAAGGCACCCACAGGTAAGACTCTACATTTCCCTGTTATCACATGCACCCCATGCCCAAATATTTATCCCATGCCACCTAATACACTTACATGACTTGGACTAGATTCCACTTGGGAAACACCCCAAACTTAAGAGAGGTTAGCCCAATAGGACACCTTGAGACCCTCTCCAAACCTAGCTTGTCAAATTGCATAATGTCTTTGAGCATTTGTTTGGGGTTAAGGGGGGTTTGATGCACATGTTTGGGTAATTTAATTATTGGATGTGATTTACATGCTATGATCCTTGTGACTTATGAACCCCTGGAGGGCGTACTTGTTGTTGCTGCAGGACCTTGCTCGGTGGATAGGTACACATGAGGAAATGATTAGCTTAAACCTTCATGGGGGCTCAAAGCCCACATATGCATGCTGAAACCACAACCAGGGGTAAGAGGAGATTGAAAGCTTGCACCAAATGAAGGAAGGACGTTGCCTTTGGAGGCAATGTGGAAGACCTGGACCTAAGGTCTCATGGTCCTCCCACCTGAACGTTGGCCTTGGGAGGCCTTGGACGTCACCTCTACAGCTCTAGACATCGCTTGTCAGTTGGGGTTGTCACTTTGGAGGCATTCATGAGGCTATTGGCACGTGTGGGCAAATTTAAGGCCTTTGGAGGCCCAATGTTTCATCTCCTTTTCCCAACATCCCACACTTGAGGCCCAACGTCACCCTAGGAGGGAATGACGTCACCTTTGGAGGTCTATTTAGATGCAAATTGAATTTATTTTGGTAAAAATGTAATTTTGTAGTAAATTGGCCAGGTCGGCCCTGATATTTTGACCTAAAATAATTAAAGGTCAAATTTTGGTATAAATAAACATAAAGTGACATTCATTTTCATCATAACTCATCACACACAAGTGGTGGTATGAAATTTTCACCCTCTTTAGGGTTATTGGCTGAAATAACTAGTGCACCTCTTGGGAGAGCTTTGTGGTGGTGTATTTTGGCATTTTCATGGATGGAATGGTGTTCAACTAGGGTTTTGACTTGGTATTCTTGGTGAAGTAAGTGGAAAATGCATATTTTAATTCATCGCTTTGTGGATGTTTGTGGTAAAATTGCTTTGTTTCATGTCTAGATTATGAAATTCTTGTTTAAACCCTAGGGGAAAACAACAAATGCTTCTTTCTTTCTCTGTATAACTCTTCTACTAGCTTGATCTTTCCAATTGTACATTTTCTTGGGAGTGATTATTAAGGAGGCCCTAAAGTGCTAGCTCTCTAGTAATCTCATTCTAATCTGAATTAAATTGTCTTTCCAAAAAGCTAAGGAAGGAAAGTGCGTAGGGCCTAGAAGTGCCTGCTCTCTAGCAAAACCTCCTTTAAAGGGCAAATGCTTGAGGCCTTGAAGTGCCAGCACCTCTTGCATTTACTTCTTCCTTAGCTAAACATTATCATTATTTTATTTCCCAAATGATACTGTTACTATTATTGACTCCATAAGCCCCTAAAAGCCTTTGATTTCTCTACTCTTGTGGATGAATGAGACCAAACAAACTTTCAAACCATTTTCTTGAAACTCTCACTAACACCAACAACCATCGCATTTTCTGCTATAATTGTTGTTACAGCTTTTATTTATCAACCTTAATCAACATTCTAACCCCTAAAACTAACCCAAAAAATTTGCATTTGCCTAGGTGCTATCACCCCAAGGCATTAGTCTTCCCTTTGCTATTGTTCTAAAGTGCAAAATTCTGAAGTTGTTAAAAGTACATTCTTCTTTGATTCACGATATCATTCAAACCCCCTCAATGAAATATCACTGATCAGTGATCAAGATATTCGGTCTTGTTCTAATTAACTGCAGTGTGCCCGGATACATTGGGGGTTTTGGATGCGTTTTAGCCGTGTATGTGAGATGTTCTTAGGTTGTGTGGTTGCATGTTGGTTATTGGGGTTGCATGGCGGGTTATTACATTTGCATGTTGCATATTTAGTGTTTAACAATCATATAAGGATTCATGCAAGAGTATAGAATGTCAGCTGCTCAATATCATGAATAATAGCGGTTCAAGCATGGAAATACAATAGCCCTCTTTGGAAAAATAGAGAATCTAGGCGTCGGTCGAGATCTCCTGGATTTGTATTGGAATAAAATCAAATAACAAAAATACCCGTGA
Source organism: Picea sitchensis (assembly GCA_010110895.2). NCBI lineage: Eukaryota > Viridiplantae > Streptophyta > Pinopsida > Pinales > Pinaceae > Picea > Picea sitchensis. The sequence continues at coordinate 34,417 of SNQJ01S0079156.1, read as the reverse complement.
TCATAAGAAGATAGCGGATCTAATGCATGCACGGATAGAACGACAAAAAATGTGCGATTTCGGCGAAATACAGTAACCGCTACCAGATGGAAAACTCATCCGGAAGAATAAACCATCAAAATGCGCTAGAAACTGCTCCAATAAAAGCACCCTAGCCTCTATACTAGAATGGATGAGTGACATATATCAGATATGGCCTCTGAGGTACTGGATATGGAACCCTAGGGGGTTTTTTCACCTCCTTGGACACTGGATGCACCCCAAAATATTCCACCAACGGAATATACTGCTATATGGCTCAAAACAATCATCTCGTCAAATGATGAAATGGGTCCGAAGGGTTTGTCCGGATCTGCCATGGAACATCTGCATGCAACGCCAAAAGTCTGTCCGAAATGACTGCGCCCAAAACGGCTGTATGAGTCGATCTGCAAGATTCCAACATCAGAATCTGACGATAAATATGGCTCAATGGAATACAGGCACGGATCTCCTCTTGAGTCGAATGAATGCGCAATGGGACCGCAAGGTCTCTTTGCAAATCTACGAGATCCTCAAAATACTCTGAAATGAGCGGAAATACACGGATGGTATCTCCGATGGGCTAAGCTGTGTCTCTCAACACCGAAACCAATAAATGGTGGTGGCTTCAATCCACAAAAAGCTTGGTGAGGTCGACTCTCCTCCTCCTATGGAAGCTCTCAACATCAAATCATAACAATGCATAATGAGGAATTAGGTCAAATTCCTTCCTTTATATCTTTCTGACCTAATTCTTTGTTGACATCACTTAACCTAGGAGCCTTTCCTCCTAAGTGATTTATTTGTGAATTAAGTCCCCCCCTTATCACCTTTTCATTCTAATTCTCGTTGACTTAGGCTTAAAGTGACTTTTTCCTAAGTATTTTGGCTTAGTGTCGTTTATGTAATTCTCATTATTTCTCCATCGGTTCCCTATTTGTGCGACTATAGTCTGGAGACATATGAATATTCCTCCCTGGCGGCCTAATGTTGGGGGCGGGACATCACAATCCTCCCTTCAGTTGTGATGCTCCAAGCAACATCAATCTGAGTCTTTGCCGGAATAGTCTCTCCCTCCCATGTGGCATCCCCTCCTTGGAAGTCCCTCCATCTAACCAAGCACTCTCGATGATCCTGCTCCTCAATTTGCGTTCTCTTTGCTCTAGTACCTCCTCATACTAGTTCCAAGCTGACCCTCCTCATCCAAAGGGTGGCAACTCTGTGAAATGCTAATCTGAACGCCCCACTTAGCCTTTTAAGGCAGAAGGCGGATGAAAAGGCGTTATGAATCTTGCTACCCTCGGTAGCTCTAGCTCATATGCCCTCGCCTACTCTCTCGATGACTCTGTATGGCCCATAGACTTGGGCTTCAATTTCTCTGCCCCACTCCTCTTCAACGAAGACTATCGGTATGGTATGTCCATTAGGAAAACCGAGTCTCCTACCTCAAAGCTGCGCTCAACTCTCTGTCGTCACGTATATCTTCTGTGATTGGTATTTTCAAGTTACTCCTTTCTTTGATTCGGGATCCTTTATTCGTCCATAATCCTTGGCCCTGGGACCTGCGTCTAAATACAGTATCTATAAGGAGGGTGCATCGTGTCCATACAATGCCTTGAGAATGGTGACATCTTGATGGACATATGGTAAGTCGTTTGTAACAATACTCACCCATGTACAACCACCTCACCCATGTGCGTAGCTGCCCTCCCACATAGTTCTTCAGATACCAGCTACCACCCATTTGGTGGCGATCTCAATGCATACATCTGCAATACGTGGGTGGTAGGCTGAGGTAGCAGCTAATACGTGCCTATCATCCCGAAAAGCTCCCTGCCAAAATGTGACTAATGAAGCGTCATCCCTATCGCCCGATATCTTGCTTGGAGTGACTTGAATTGTCGGAATGCCTCCACTGAAGAACAACTCACGCTGCACCTGTATGGCCTTGTGATGCAGTATGGGTATGTGAAGAAATGTGAACTTGGTCGATCATCGACCACTACAAATATCTGATCCCTTCCACGCACTCCTGAGGAGGCCTGTAATGAAAATCCATGGAAATGCTCTCCAATATTTTCTCTAGAATCAACAATGGTTGAATTAGTCATGTAGGATGTGTGAACTATATCTTGTTATGCTAGAAATTCATGCACTCCCTCACATAATGAAGTACATCCTCCTTGAGACCCTTCCATGAATCTCTCCCTGATCTGCCTATGGGTTTTGGAAGTATCCACGATGCCACTCATTTGTTGGTGAATCATGACACACCTTGAGAATCTTCCCCTTCAGGGTGGAATATGGAACCAAGCGAATCGTCCTTGTGAAAATGGCGTCATCAATAACGAAACCTATCATCAATCACTTGCCCATCCATCACCTCACAAATTTGTTTTGGAGTATTCCGCCAACAAATGAGCTTTCCAATCTCTGAGATATCCATCATGAACATCTGTTTGGTCTCTTTGGACAATGCATCTGCCACCACATTCCGCTTTCCCTTGACATACTCGATATCAAAATTCGAATGCTTGGATCTTTGAGACCCGCTTCTGCTGCCTCTCACTGAGATATTTCTAATCAAGGAAATGCGAGGCTGATATGATGGAGTCTTCTAAACTCTTTGCCAGCAGAATCTTGCTTGAATTGGTTAAAGCATGCATGATCACTAAGCATCTCCTTGTCGTAAATAGGATAGAGTCTCTCCTACTCGTTGAGCTCTCTGCTCTCAAACACAATGGGGTGGCCCCCACTGCATCAATACTGCTCCAATCACCACCCACGTCGCGTCGCACTCTAAAGGCGAATATTTTGAAAAGTTTGGGAGGGCTAGGCGAGGGCATGTGCTCATAACCTCCTTCATTTTATTAGTTAAGGTCTGCTGTGAATCTTTGTCCAATGAAAAGCACCCTTCTTTGTCAGATAAGTGAGTGGCGCTCCCAGCTGTGAAAAGCCCTTGACAAGCGCTGTAATGGCACATAACCAGAATCCTCTCGACAATTGAGATTCTTGGTATTAATCCACAATGGCTCTGATCTTTTTCTGGTGAACCTGTACTCCCTACACACTGATGATATTCCCTAGAATGCAGTGGATTCCCTCAGCAAATTCACATTTGGATTCCTTGGCATATAAAGGCTGGGTCTTCATAGTATCCAAAACCTTCTCGAAATGTGCTAAATGCTCATCCCATAATCTTCTTTGTAGATCAATATATCGTCGAAGAATGCCAGAAGGTACTTCCTCAGCTGTCCTCTAAAGATATGGTTCATGCAAAAGGCGGAAAGTGGCTGATGCGTTAGTCGATCCAAATGGCATGATCGCAAGAACTCAAAATGTCGAGAAATGGCGTAGTCTTGTCTTCTCAATATCACGCTCCCGATCGCGTCGATGGTATCTAAGTAGATCAATCTTGTGAAGAAGAGCGCCCCATGCAATTCATCCATCAACTCATCTATAAGTGGAATAGGGTAGCGATTCTTGTCGTTTTCTTGTTGGCTCTGTAATCGATGCACGTCTGTAATGTGCCATCCTTCTTCGATACCCGATCTCGAAGATGCAAAAGGACTCTTGCTGGGCTTGATATGCCCCATAGTGAGCAATTCTTTGCTTGCTTTCTCAATTTAGATCCTTAAATTTCTTGGGGTGTCTATGGGGTGTTGTAATCACCGGTGTAACCCCTACCTCTAACTTCGATCGTAGTGCTCCAAACTATACGTGGTCTCCGGTGGTATCATTTAAAATCTTGGCTCATAGCGTCGAAGCTCTCTAATCGTGGATGAATGCGCTCCTACGCTGAGTCCTTTGGCGTGGTGATCAAACACTCGGCTGCGTAAGCCACATCACCATGGCGAAAATCATCCATCCTCTTCTTTGATACTTCTGGAAACCACAGACTTGTCTTCGGTACAGCGGCGCTCTCGATCCATGGCATCATCTGAAGCTCATGGGTCCAGCGTCGATGGATTGGGCAATCTCCCCGATGAATATAACCAGCCCCACTTGTCGGCATCCGGGGCAATTTGATAGGTCAACTACATAAAACGTGTCAGTGGTGTAGTTGCCAAGTTTGACCTCTAGATCAGGGATCATGTCTAAGCATGACATCTTGTATCCATCGACCAACTGCCATGGAATCCCTCAAACTCCTGCAGTAAATTAACCCTCTCCACGGCTACCAAGGATGCATCTATGAAGAGTTGTGGGTGGCCCCACCATCAACTAAAGGCTGTCATGCGTTGCCCTTGTACAAGGCCCTTGAGCTTGAGAGTGTTGTACATGGGTACTCCGGAAAGGGTTGCTATGGTTCACCCTTTCACCTCTCTACAAGGTTTGGCCTCTTCCTGGGGCATGGCCTTGGCCGGTATCTGAGGTTTCTTCAACTACCTCTCTGGCTCATGTGTGGTCTCCGGTCTGCGGATCCGCTGCATTTGGTGCTTCGATATCCTCATCCTCCTCACTGCCTTATTCCACCTCAATATGGTGGATCCATCCCTTCCCCATGCATCTATGCTGAGACCCAAGGATCTTTGCGGGGAGAAGCAAGCTTCTTCCTCATCAACTCGAGTCATGTAACATCATCATCCAGCAGGCTTGCCCTTCCACTCCCCTTGGAGGATTCTTGATCCTTGTCTCTACGTGGTACAAAGGGTTTAGTGAAGGTTTAGTTTTTGACATAGAATCAGCCAAATCTCTAGTGCGTCGGCGACATCCGCAGGAGTGAGGCGGTATGCTTTCACCTCTCAAGGGTTACAGCGAGCCCTTGAATGCTGTGACCATCGGCGGCTTCGAATAATAATGCGTCAGCATACTTTGCTACTCTCACGAAATTAGAAATGAATACCTCTGCGTGCCGGTTTATTATAAGCTGGGCTAAATCTACGAAGTGGATCACCGGGATCCCTCTATCAAATCTATCCATGGTCACCGGGCTTCTATACGTAGGAGGTGATGTGATTGTGACAATGTCACCAATCCGCGATACCATCTTCGTGTGCCTCACCCTCCAAGTGTAAGATTGCTGTGGCCGATATTCTCTGCCTCGTCATCACGGGTTGAGCTGTGGTAGGTATCTGGATTTACGTACCCAGCTCACGGCGGTCATCACGGATGATCCGTCAAAGAAGGTATGGTGGGTTTACCAACTTTTTGGATGAAGTCAATGTTCAATGCCTATTTGTGCCCTCCCTCAGGTGGCTCTTTGGGACGGTTCACGAGTCACGAGTCCACAATGCTGAATAAGGTCATGTCATTAAAAGTCATGGCCAAGGCGCATACTCTCCAGATACTACTGTCCTCTGCATGTATGGTGCGGTCTACGTGCTATCGGTATCACATCTTTCTGGGGTTGCTCTCTGTGGTAGGAAACGGACGTGGAATCTACGGAGGTATCGTCTTGGGGAGTGGTGGTAAGGGTCTATTACGCCCACGAGTTCCCATGCGGCGCATGTGGGCGTAGTGCGAAATATCTATCATAGCGATCTATCTGCACGAGCCAAAGGCGAGACGTAGTCGGCCCAGCTAGCATCGCGATCATCTGCATGAAGGCTATCATGCGGATCCATTGAAGGGCCTTACCGCGCCCTCAAAGTCGCTCATACTGTCACCTAGCCTCTTCTCGCCGGCGGCGGCTTCCGGCCCTCGCGCTCTTCTCGTTGCTCTGCTTCTCTAAGTGCCTCTTCCTCTTCCTCTGAAGGCGGGAAGGGAGAGAAAGTTAAGTCTGTCCTTCTTAGCTGCTGGCCGTTATGTGACATATTATCACCTTGGTGCTCACGATGACATACGGTTCTTCATTTGGATTCATGGTCTTTTAGTCGCAGTGGCGGGATACAAAGCTGATACCTTTGAAATATCCTGATCGGCGATCCAAGATGTTAAACTCTTGTTCTAATGCTCACGGTGATGCGGTCGATACAGCGGGAGTTTTGGATCGCGTTTAGCGTGTATGAGATGTTCTTGGTTATTAATGAAGTTTGCATGGTATTTGGTTATTACTTGGTGCATGTGGGTTATTACATGTGCATGTTGCATATTTAGTGTTTAACAATCATAAAAGGATGCATGAAAGAGTATAGAATGTCAACTACTCAATATCATGAACAATAGCGGTTCAAGCATGGAAATACAATAGCCTCTTGGAAAAATAGAATCTAGGCGTCAGTCAGATCTCCTGAATTTATTTCTTTGGAATACAATCAAAATAACAAAAATGCGATGATCCATAAGAAGATAGCCGGTCTGTTGCATGCGGATAGATGCGGTAAAAATGTGATTCGAGGCGAGGAAAATATGGTAACGCTGCCATTTGGAAAACTACGTCTGAAGAACCCGTCGAGTGTGCTGAACTGCTCAATAGATGCAGCCTTGGTCTCTATCTTTGGAATGGACGTCTGTCCGGGAACAAGAATCGGACCTCACGACACGTGCTGTGGACCCACAGCGGGGGTTGAAGCCTCGCGGACAGAATCGCCCCAGATTCCCTATCCGGAATCCGGGTACGCTATATGGCTCAAAAGCGATCGTCTGGAATCAAATGATGAAATGAATTAGGAAGGGTTGGCTGGGATCACGCTCGGAACACACCTGCGTGCAAAGCACTTCAAGCGATGTCAGGAATATTTAACCCAAAATAGCGGATGGATCGATCACCAAGATTCCACAGTGAATCGATGATAAATGGCTTTCAATGAGGCATACTGGCATTTGGATCTCTTGGGTGGAATGAATGCGCGAAAACCGGGACCTGGTCTGCTGAATCTCTGAATCCTCAAAATAACTTACGCCCTCCTTGGTATTTTAGCCCTCCTGCTTGAATACTCTGAAATGAGCGGTGAAATACACGGATGGTGTCTCCGATGGGCTAAAGTGTGTCTCTCAACGCGAAACCGATCCAAGGGTGGTGGTTTCCTCCGATCCACAAAGCGGTAGGTCGGCTCTCATATCACTCACAGGAAGCTCTCAACATCAAATCATATGCATACGCATAATGAGTAATTAGGTCAAATTCCTTCCTTTATATCTTTCCAGAACCTGAATTCATTAGTTGACATCCGCACTTAACTGACCTTTTCTTCTAAAGTGATTTATTTGTCAATTAATTCCCCCCTTATCACCTTTTCATTCTAATTCTTAGTTGACTTGGGCAGTGACTTTTCCTAAGTATTTGGCTTAATTCATCGTTTAGTAATTCCTCCTTATTTTCTCCATCTGGTTTGGCTTAATTCATCGTTTAGCCTTAATTCCTCCTTATTTCTCCATCTGGTTCCCTGTTTGTGCCTGACTATAGTCTACGGGAACATATAGACTACTAAGTCACTCCCTGCTGGCCTAATCTTGGGGACGGGACATCACACTCAACACCCCCTTAAACTGTCTATAAAACCACCCAACACTTATACTAGGCAAACTACTATCATTATATGCTAAAGTGTTTAATTGCCTAATTTAAGTATTTTCTGAAGTGGTTTTGCTTCTGTCATAATTATTATTTCACTGCTGTTGCAAGTGTTTTGACAGCTTATTGAAGTCACTTATTGACTTGTTTTAAATCTTGAAATTGTGAGTGACAAAGTATTATCAAAATTGCAAAGTCTTTATATCATTTTTGTCATCATAGCTTGCAATTTCTGGATATATTGCTGCTGTTATACATTTTATCTTTTAAGTGTTTTAGCAGCATATTTCTATATTGAAGTCACTAATTTGAAACATCGATATCATTTATTGCTGCTAACGTTTGTTGTTTCATTGGTAAAGGGCAGGTACCATTCATTTACTTTTCCTTTTGCCCCCTTAAACTTTACCAAGTGATTTCTTTCCTCGAGTGACCTAGAGAGAGGGGTGGGTTTTACCTGGTTTTTTTACCCTTCTTCAACCAACTAGGTCTTGGGACGTCTCCCTTGGACTAAGTTTCTTCTCCTCCTAAATAGAAAGAAGTATCCTATTGGGGTGACAGTGATAGGACTACCTCCGTGTTACGTCAATCTATGCCTACTTGCCTTTAGGCTTTGGGCAAGTTAGATTGTGCGATAACACCTCCCAAACTTGCACTTCAAATATTGTAAAGTTCCTTCACCAAGTGTAGCCCTAGGGGAACTTAAGAAGATTGCCCAATGTTAGGACAACAATGCTTCCTCTTGCTTTAGGCCGGTTACCTTCCATCACAAGGGGGAAAGCACGGGAAAGATTATTTAAGGTTTTCTTTGAGACAGAATGGATGAAAGAATGGACTGGTGTCAGCCTAGTTGTGTGATGGAGTTAGGATCAACAATCAAGAGGGTTCGAATAAGATGGAAGTAGACATAGTTTGGTTGTTATTAACATGCTCTAACCAACCACATGGACTTCTTTAACATGCAGAAATTAAAGGGAGGGCCCTTCCAAAGGTGCACCTCTTCAACAATTACAAATCAGCAGTAAATAATGTACAACCATGAATAATAAAAGATAGCAACAACTCCTCAGCATACAAAAATGACAACGACAAACCAAGTATTGAACAATATAACAAGTAACAAGGAGGGTTTCACCTCAATGTTATTCCTTCTTCTTGGAGCAGAATTGCACTTCTTTAAAAGATCATTACAACAGATTTGCAAAAGTATCTTCAACAATCAAATTCATTCATGAAAAGACACAGAAGATGATGAACCTCACATTGAAATGCCCATAACTTCTTTGCTCCAGCCAGGTATTCAAGTATGCCCTTGGAATTCTTCACACTTCTTTCACACCCTTTTGGCCAATGAGCTTTACTCTATTTATATGCTTCTACCTAGATCAACCCTAATTAGGGTGCACCTTTCATGAGGGCCATTTAGGGTTTGTGAAGCCCATTTAATGCCATGTGGAAGCATCTTCCATTAGGGCACACCCTCCGAGAGTCCTCCATAGGCCTAGTGCACTTCTTCTTCTCTCCTCATGAGCACTCCACCAAAATGAACATTTTCTCCTTCAAGACACCTCTTGTATGTCTATTTTTTATTGTGTCAGGGCTGACCTCTCAACTAATTAATGTTCTCTTTAATAATGACTTTCCATCAAGTTGTGGCCCTAATTCATTATTCCAAGTGCACCTGATGTCTCTTAATCTCGGGCATTTCTCCATGAAAGTCATTTATTGCCCCTTACTTGTTTCCAATATGCTGTTGAAGTGGGTTTTGTCCAAGTCAAGGGTTTTTTATGCTCACCCCAGCAAGGGCATTCTCCAATTTGCACATTAAATCTCCAAGCAGTAATAATTTGCTCCATATGGAGACTACACTCTCCTGTAGTGTGTAAGAGAGCTCCAGAATCTTCTGCTTCCTGCTGAACCCACATCTACATTGTTGAGTAACAGTGGCGGGATGGATCCAAACTTCACATCCTGTAATCCCACATTATTTATTCAATTATTCAAAGAGTTTTGTTTGCAGAGTTTTATTCATCTAGAAGCTCTACAAATAAGGCATGAGCCAAATGCCAAAGAGAACACATACAAGGACAAAACTACTTCTACTCTAATGCTCATATAGGCTTATTCTCTCTATGCTACTTAGGCATTAAATGTTGTCAAAGTAATATGTCTTGGTGCAACATATGTTGTAGTTCTCTACTGCTTTTCAAGATTCATCCTCAAACTGATGGCTGTATTGAAGTCATTAATAGCAACCTTGTGCTGACCTTATGAATAGATCACCATAGCAGACAATGGAGTAAATCCCTCCACAACATCTAGAATATTTATGGTATAGCATCAAATGCCTCCAACTAGTCGTTCATTTTATGAGGTTTGTAACAAGTTTCAACCCCTTGCACCCATATGGGCTCCCAATGGCCTACTCTACTACTCGCATGGACAAAAAGAGTAGGACAAAGCCATGTCTTTTGTAGAGGACTCAAGTCAAGAAAATGTCAAAATCAAGGATATTCTCCTTAAGGAACATGTTAAATATAATGATCCATAAAGAAAACATAGGGCTCAACATTACTTTCAAGTTGGAGACAGAGTCTAGCCACACTTAGACAAATGTTCAAGAACCAATGACATCGCAAGTTAAATCCTATTAGATATGGTTTGTGTACTGTCTTGCAGAAAATAAAACCAATTTCCTTCTGTCTTGACCTTATGACTTGTTACCTCCCAAACTTGCACTTCAAGTGTGAGAAAGTCCTTTAACCGAGTGCAACCCTAGGAGCACTTAGGAAGATTGCCCAATGTCACCACATCAATACTTTCTCTCGCTTTAGGTTGGTTTTTTTCTGGCACAAGGGGTGAAACCCTAGAAAAGATTGCTTTTGATATTTTCTTTAGAATAACATGGATGGTGGAATTTACAAAGACCAATGCCTATTCAATTGAGTTATGGAGTCAAGATCAATGAACAGAAGGATTTAAATGTGATGAAAAGGCATATCTATGCTATTAACAATACACTTTAACTAACCACATGGATCTTCTTCAACATGCAGAAAATTAGAGGACCCTTCCAAAGACAACCAATTAATTTCATGCAATTACAACAATTGAATCAGCAATTACAAAACAACCAAGTAATTTCATGCAACCATGAACAAAAAAGGGACAGCAATGGCCTCTCAATATGCAGAAATGACAGCAGCAATATCCATAAAATGAACAATGATTACAGCAAGAGATAGTGAGGGTGAAGCCTCTACCCTAATGTCTTCTTATTGGAGCAAAATTGCCCTTCTTCAAAGATTACACCAGCAGCTTGTAAGAGTAATTTCCAGCCATCAAATCAACCAATGAAAAAGATGAAAACTTTAACTTAAACTCATCCTTCTTGCAATCCTCGCAAAGATATTCAACTAAGTGCTTGGAGGGTAAATCCCTATCTTCTAACCATGCCCTAGAAATGAATTTGTCTTTTTATTTATAGGCTTCCACCTTGATAAACCCTATTGCCGTCCTAATACACACCTACTAAGGTGGAGAAGTCTCCAACCCACTTGGTGTGCCCTTGGAGGCACAAACCTGAATCCAGACCCACTGTCACCTCAATCTGGACTCCTTCCATCTAGGCTCACTCCTAGGGAAGCTAAGGGGGGTATACCCTATTATACTATGTGAAGGTTTATTAAATGTTCTAGGAGTTAATTAAGTTGTTGATTAGTGTTACGCAACCCAATGACAAGCAACCAATGCAATATGCAATCTTTCAATGACAAACAAACCTTTTTGTTTAGCTCTAAAATTAGGGTTTATAGATAGCCGACTTGGTTAAAATTTATAATTTATAATTTGTTTTGCATCTAAAGTATTAAATGATGAAGATCAACAAGCTTTCATTTGACGATTAGTCCTGATGATGAATCCCGATTCGGATTCGAAATGTCGATGACAAAAAAGACACCAACTGTGGATTATTCGGATAACACCTTCGAAGCAAACCTTTATTTTATAAACAATTAGACGAGTGCCTAAAGATTATTAAATTCCACTTATTGAACAAATAAAAGAATAAATTTATCCACACAATTATTTACTAAATAACTTTACATATAAACAATTACTTCCCAAAGAATTAAAGAATGCTTGAATAAGAAATAAATAATAATGTAAATGACTTGTAGAAAATAAATGGAATGTAAATTCTTGAAAATGAATTGCTGAAATAAAAATTGTAAGTGTTTAAGTTGCTTTTAGTTAATTTTAAGTTTCTTTTTAACTTAGTGGTTTTAGATGTGAGGAGTTGCAAGCCTAAACTATGTGACTACCCCAAGTCCTTATCCCTTAGCCAAAGATGAAATGCTGGGTGCTCAATAAGAAGAACAACAAGGCTCTCCCCTAGCTCCACAGGTCAAGTCCAAAGTGCTTGGGCACTCAACAAGGAGGACACTTGTGCCGTGAAACCATCCCCGACTTCAACCCCTTCTAGCCTCCACAAGTCACCTTATTTTAGTGGCCAAACAATAATGGAGAGTGGGTGCTTAATTAAACTATCCACTCAATCCTTTGCCCTTTCTTATTACCCAAGATCCACAAAGTGGCACTGGGAGGGAATACTGGGCAAATGCGTGGCAAATTTTATTTACTTTGCACAAAATAAAATTTTAAGCACTAGCCAACACGATTTTGCAGGATGGCATAACCACTCACATGCAAGGTGTGGGCAAACAAAAGAAAATTAAAATAAATAACTTAAACAAGTTAACCACACTACTTTGGCACAAGGTGGAGGACAAAGCCTTTCGATTTTGTGGTAAAGGTGGACAAAATTAACTAAAGCAATAATCAGAAAATTAATTCTAATCCTAGACGACACGATTTTGTAAGGATGGTAGAGCCAATCACAATGCAAGGTGTGGGCAAACAATTAAAATTAGTTTACAGATTTTAAACTTCGAAATAAAAAGAAAGTGCAAGCCCAAGAAACTCTCTTGGGCCACTTACAATAGTTTTAGAAAGTGAGAGAGAGGGGCTTTGCACCAAAGCTTGTAGATGTTTTCTTGAGTTTTAGTAGCCAAATTTGGGCAGCACCTCCCTTTTTAATGGTGAAAATCTGCAACAAAGCTTGCTGGAAAATGCTAAAAATCACCACAAAATGTTAGTTTTGAATTTAGCATATGTACATAAATTTTTACAATAAAAATCTGAACTTGGAAATTGATATTTTAGCAAGATTTAAGTGATTATATATGTAGAAAATAAGTAAATAGAAGATTGAAATTAAAACAGAAAATTATATGGAATAGAATGAAGCCTTTGGAGTTCCTCCTCCAAGCTTTGGCAACTTGCAAATCTGTAAACCCTTGCTACACGATGAGGCAAGAAGGTGAGATATTTTAAAAGGCCTACAAAATACTTTGCAAACATTAATAAAAACAAATCACATAAACCTATAACAATACTACTACAGATTTATCCCTAGCAAAATACTTTGCTTAGGGTTCTTCAAGTAAAACAATGTGAAGAAAAAATAAACAAAAATCTACAATGTTACCTCACCAAGAGAAAATACCATACAAGAGAACCAAAAATACACCAAGAGAACACCAAAGAACACCAAGAGATCTTCCAAAACTTCACTTCATTGCTCAAAAGAGTGGGTGCAAAATTGCACCAAAATTACATGAGAAAAATGGGAGAGAATGAGAGAGAGTGGATGGAGATTTTGGCATAATAGAGTTGCTGTGAAAAACTTCATGTCAAAATGAGGGGAAGGGGCTTCCTTTTAAAGGAGGGAAAGAAGAGAGACTCCTCTTGGATGAGTTACAAGTGTCACCCATCCAAGAGAGAGAGAGAACAAGTCAAGGGGGGTGCACTTTTAGGGTTTTGGAGTGAGTTAGGGTTTGAGGGGTGAGGTGTGAAGGGGGAAAACCCCTTTCCTCTTGTTCAAACATGAGGTTAGGCTATAGGAAGGGCGCACTTAGGGTTTCAGGCACTTTTTCACTTTAATTTTTACTTTCCCCTAAGGTCATGAAGAAGGGGGGAGCCCCTCTCACTAGGTAGACTCAACTTAAGTTGTTAACTTGACTTGGGGGGGTTCTTCTAAGTGGATTTTTCACTTTTCCAACTTAGGAAATACATTAGAAAACATTTCCCCACTTCTTTTATTGACTTTAGTCACTTTTACAAATTTTGGCTTTTTTACCTTAGCCAATTATTTGCTGACTTTTGACTGACTTGGACTCCTCATGGACAATGACCTAGCAAAACTTGTCCAATTGAGTTGAAATTTGGTTAAAAGGTGTAGGTCATTAAGCCATTTGATTTGAGTACTCACACCCCTATACAAAATCCACAAGGACCAAATTTTTACATTTTTTATAAAAAATAATTAAAATTTCCAATCTACAGAAAATTTTAATTATTAAAAAATCCTATCAAAACCTAACGAGATTCCGCAAGACTCTAGGAGATGTCTAGCATGGTCATTTACAACATCTTTAGATCTTAGTCACCCATTGGGCTCGATCATTACAACGCCTTTCACCACTTTGGAGGATTATTGAGTGAAAAACTCAAGAGTAATTAAAATTGCTGAAAAGCAAGATTAATTACCCGAGGAAAAAAAACACTTGATGAAATGACTTCCCTAATGATAAAGTCCTAGGCAACTAAATAAAACTTGACCCATGCTAACATATTACAAAATTGTCCCAAGCAGGGGAGCGAACATTCCATGGACACAAAAAGAAGTGTTGGGGGAAAAATTGCCCAGCTGAGCCATAAGTCTTCAAAATTGTCGTACCACCATGTACATATCTTCATGATACATGACGTTGACACCTAGTTGAAATAGGTGGTCAACAAATCCTAAATTAGGGCTGGCCACTTTTAGGGTTTGAAAGTGAGAAAAAGATATTTTAAATCCACAAAAGTGTCCCCCTAGTTAGGGTGCACCTCCCAAGGTGATATTTTCAAGTTGTTAGGGCTTCTTTAACCCTAGCATATCCCTTTCATGCTTTTAGGGCCTCCTCAAGCCTAGCACATCTCTTCAATGTATTTATGTTTTGTTTTGTCCCCTTTTTAACCCTTATAGGTCTATTTTTGAATTGGGACCCTTTTCCCTTTTGAATAGGTTCATATTGCCACTTGTCATCTTTCTATTCCATGAACTCCTCTTAAAGCATGCATTTGTTCTTTGTTTGAGGGTTTGGACCATGTCAACAATGCCACATTGCATCTCCTCATGAAAAGGGCTCTCCTCCAAATATATAGAAACTCGAACAATGTATAATGCCCCATATAGCTCAAAGGTGAAATATGCCTTGAATAATGTGTAATGGCCTACCACATCTGTTCCATGCATTTATGCTTTATTTTATCCCCTTTTTAACCCTTATAGGTCCATTTTTAACTTGGGAACCTTTTCCCTTTTGAATGGGTTGATATTGCCACTTGTCATTTTTCTATTCCATGAACTCCTCTTAAAGCATTTTTTTTTTCATTTGAGGGTTTGGACCTCCTCAATCCTAGTGCATTTCTTCCATGCATTTATGTTTTGTTTTATCCCCTTTTTAACCCTTATAGGTCTATTTTTGACTTGGGACACTTTTCCCTTTTGAATAGGTTCATATTGCCACTTGTTATTTTTCTATTCCATGAACTCCTCTTAAAACATGCATTTGTTATTCATTTGAGGGTTTGGACCTCCTCAATCCTAGCGCATTTCTTCCATGCATTTATGTTTTGTTTTATCCCCTTTTGACCGTTATAGGTCTATTTTTGACTTGGAACCCTTTTCCCTTTTGAATAGGTTCATATTGCTACTTTTCGTCTTTCTATTCCATGAACTCCTTTTAAAGCATGCATTTATTCTTCGTTTGAGGGCTTGGACCATATCAACAATGCGACATTGCATCTCCTCATGCAAAGGGCTGTCCTCCAAATATGTAGAAACTTGAACAATGTATAATGCTCCATATAGCTGAAAGGTGAAATATGCCTCGAATAATGTGTAATGCCCCAAGGAACCTCTTCAAAGGTGAAATACAGCTCCAAATACGTGGAAGCTCCTCCATAAGGGCTATTTCTCACCCCTTCTTGTCATGTGTCATGCTTTGGGCCTCTAATAAGGTATGGTGTTCATCTTCTAAGTCTCTTTTCTAGCTCACATCGTCCATCCATGTGGTACAGGACTATCTGTACAATCCATTTGCAAGACACTCCATCAATGATGCAACCAAATGGGGATGTAGGCCATCCGAACAAACATGTGTCAACATGCCCAAATGGAAATCCCATGGTGAAATATGCCTATGGAAGAGCCTCCATCAAACCAACAATATAAACCCTTTACCCCTTTGTTCTTGCCCTGGATGATGAATGGTGCTCGAGCAAATATAGAACAAGGTGCATGGCCTCCAAGTGTCTCCTCACAACCTGCAATCATCCCTACTTAGTTGGTGAGAGAAAGATGCCAATGAAAATGTGAAATAAGTCATGCATTTTCAGGGGGGTAACATGACTCGTCTCAGCATTAAAGATGTGGTCAATGTCAACAACCTCAAATTTTATAAGCCATTGCATTTAGAAGAGGAATTATGGGTTTTGAACCCTCACTAAACTATTCCAGTTTTAGATTTATAGCCTTCTCTTTGAGAAGACACACTGCTAGATGTTGGGATGAGGACCACTGTAAACACACAGACTACAACATACCTGCTTGACAGAAAAGGAGGCCTGCCTTTGCAAGCTTAGTTGATCTCCTAATAAACAAGAAAGCAACAATTACCTCATTTACAAAGGAAATTGGGGACAATGTCATCTTCTGCAAGAAGGAAATGATGATCACCTGGAGTGCTCGTGTATTGTGACACCATTTCCACGCAATGACACCCTTTTCAGGTCTTCTACTCAGCATCCTGAAATCAACAGTTAGGTAGCAACAATTCACAGAACACATTCCAACAATTTCAGACGCCAAACTCAATGTATTTTGTATTTCATTAATAATAGTATGGTACAGAAATTTCCAGTTCAAATTTCCTTTTTGTTTTCTAGGATCCTTCTCTTTCTCTCAGGGACTCTGCAACTGTTCCTCTCACACTGTTGCTATTTCTGGTTTTGTTCTCTTTTCTGTTTTTTGTTTTTGCTAATTTCTTCTGTTGTCACAATTCCCCTATTTATTTTTTCTGTAACAGTACCAGTCTTTTTGTCTTCCAGTTAATTGATCTTCTGCAATCTCTAGCGTCCATATCTCATCATATTCCTTTTTGTTGTTTTGCTACATTCCCCCCTAACAGGACCAATGTTCCTGCATGTCATTTTACTACAAGTCTAAGTTTATCTTCGGCAGTTTGTCAGCTGTCTTGTAGTGGGAATGTACTCTGTCCATCATAATTTTCATCTCTAGTAGAATTTGGCTTTTGCCTTTCATCTGTTTTAGTGAGTTTGTCCATGGGATGGCTTTTGTTCCCTGATAGTTTTGTGCTTCTAAGTTCTGACAATGGTGCTGGGATGTACATTTAAATTAAAAGCTGTAAAAGCTATTGCTTAAATCGACTATGACTCAGAAAAAAACTGGCAAGCATTAAGAATTGTAAAATATTTCAATTTTACCAATCCTCAAAAGATTTGTTGAAACCTAAAATTGATTAAACACCAAGTTTTCCCCCTCTAATCACGCTGGAACACTCTTTTGTCATACAGCGAGTGGAAAGGAGCCAATTGAGACCCAAAATTGCTTCATGTAGGATTTTTATTTTTTGCACCAGCAGTGTTTTAAGAAAAAATCATGAATTTTGTAAAAGTCAGAAAGGATCACTATATTTTCTTGCTGATTTCTTGTCATGGGGAAATTATCAGAAAAAATCATGAAATTGCCCTTTTTTTAGCAATTTTTTCTTCACGGGTTCAAAGTATACCTATGCTCTGTGCTCTTCTGAGGTTTTTTGAAGTTAAGTTTCTTCCAGGTTAACCTTAGTTCATTTTAGACATTTAAAAAAAAAAGGGATAGCAGAATTAGTGAGATGAGATAAGTATGTTAATGTCCAACAAATGACCACAAAAGTAGGTCAACGGGACTAATGAGTGCATCAGTGAAATGGTACAATGTGGGAGAGTTGAACACCATGTTTCAGATAAAATATTTATCTGAACCCTTGGCTGAGCATAAATAAAGTCTTAAGAAATCAATAGTGGTTTATTAGGGGACTTGACCTGTAAAGTATCTGACGATTAATTGCTATTGCTTTTTGCACCCTTGCTTATTTACCTTATGGGGATTCTCTTTAGGACGTTTTGTCTTGCTTAATAAATTGGGCCATTGCTAATAACTTTTGATATAAAGGTCAAACAATGAAGACCTTTGAGGGTTGCCACATTAGTGCATTGAAGTTCAAATGTATGCGTACCAGTAATGTAATTTTATGAGGATTATTTTCTATCTATAGGCAGGTGTGGAGAGAATGCATAAAGACAGCAAGTATGTACTATTCTTGGATGATGATGTTAGATTTCATCCTGGATCAATTGGCGCTCTTACTGGAGAAATGGAGAAAACACCTGAGGTTAATTACTTGCCTCACAATATTATTTTCTTTCATATTTGGTGTGCTTGGGTGTCTAATATTTCTTAAAGTTTCGTTACTGTTTGATTCGTTTAAAAAAAGTAATGATCAAATCTGGGTTTTTCAGATAGTCAAATTTGCTTATATTGAGCCAGGCTGAAGATGGATAACTGAAATCTTGTTTTGTTGGCTGTGGCTTGATGCAGATTTTTATTCAGACAGGCTATCCTATTGACATACCTTCTGGGAGTTTGGGGAGTTATTGCATTTTTGATTATCATATGGTATGTTTCTTTTCTTGAAACACCTATGTCAAATTCTACTCTTGCGGCTAACTCTCTCTTCTTGGTTTATCCTCGTTCCTTGCATCTTGTTTTGTTATTTTAAAGCTTACTATTTAAGTGTGTTTTAATTGCGAAACACAACATTGCAACTTCCCATTACTATGATAATAATCAGTTGAATCCTTCAGAGAAAACGAGCTATCGCATTGTTCGTAGCTGGTTCATCCATAAATAATAATAAATTTAATAATCATGTTTTATATTTGTTTGATTATTTTATTTTGTTTGTTGTTGGAATTATTGGTGTAATCTGTGCATATGGCCACGACGCATTCATATGTCTTATTAGTGTACTTGTAATCATGGCTAAGGCCATACTTTATTATTTTATTGTATTACTAGGTGTGCTTAAGGTTGGCCTAGTCAACTTTGATATATAGGATAATAACCTTCTTGGGTATGTGTGTAGTGTACCTAGGGACGATAATATGGGGCACCTAGGGAGGTACCCAAGGGGAATAATAATAGATAGGTGGCCACATAGTGTAAGAAATAACTGTAAGAAGGCTTACTAGAAGGTTCCTTCACTAGAAATATCCTAGGAGGTCAGGTAGAATTATATAAAGAAGTAGAAGCAATGTAATGAGGTGTATTGTGAAGTATATTGTAATTTTAGCAAGAATTGCTTGTGGAGTGATTTCCTTCCTTAAGGAAGGAATAATTAATGGTGTTAACCTATCTCAAGGGTTTTCTCCACAATTCTTGTGTTCATTCTTTTGTTATCTATTGTGTGGATCTGTTATGTTCAAGTTAACGTATATCTTTCATTTCCAGATCTATTGAGTTGCACTACAATTGGTATCGAGCTCTTTATTGGGCCAAAAAAAGGGAAGAATATTTTTTTGGCAGATTTTTCAAGGGAAAAAGAGGGCGGCCTCATTTAGATCGATTTCTGAAACTCTTTGTGTAGAATTTGAAGAAACTAGTTGTAGATTTGAGTCTCTTGAAAAAATACCCCAGTGAAAAAAACAAATCTTCCAAATCGGAGTCCGAGAAGTGGAGTTATTGTTGATTTAAAATCAGTGGTTTTAGGGTATTTCCGGTGACAACCGTGTGGATTGCAGATCAAATATCTTTTGATAGAGTGACCATATTTCAGTGAAATCAGTGCTAGTAGATGCAGAGTGGCCGTGGCATTTCATAATTGGGGTCATAATAACCAATCAAAAAAGTATTTCCCAAGTTATGATCTTTTTACATTAGCTTCCTCGAACCCTAGCTGCATGAAGGAGCTCCATTAAAAAGTAAGTTATTTCTGTAAACCCTAGTTCTATTTTTGGGTTATAGAAAACAAGATATATTTTACAAGAAAAGATGATGGTCGTACTATTGAAGAATACATAAAAGAAAGGAAGTCAATATGAGAAATGAGTGGAAATTTTGTGCAAGTTTTAAAGATGATGCTGCCCTATGGTGGAAGTTGCTTAGCTGTGATAGGCTGATGGCTATTTTAGATGAAGCCTTTGAACAAGTACTTTTAGACAGCAGTTTTTATGTTGGGCAGAAAGATAAAGAGAGCACCAAGGGTTTGTTTTCATGCACAACCTTCGTATTAAGGGTACATGGATGTATTCAACAAGAGGAGGTCCTTGTTTCTAGTAACACTAGTTACAAGTATAATTTCATGAATATTAAGTTGGCTAAAAGATTGCAAGTTCCCGCAAAGCATATTCAAAGCAAATAGGTTGAGGGTGAGACTATTCAAATTTTTAAAGATTTGAAGTTTACCATGGATAAATGTGTTGCATTCATATTTTCATGCTATATATAGGGATGATGTAGATGTTTTTTTGGGATATCCTTGGATGGATTTAGTTGGTTCAGTTAATATTAATGTGTAGAAGAAGTTTTTGAAGCTTTGGTATAAAAAAAATTACTTTGTTGGATATTTCTCTTATTAAACAAGAAGGGCCCAAGGGGGCACTTGAAGAAGTCCTTACAGGGAAATTAATTGCAGTCCAAGGTTGAATAAGAAGAAGAGCCTGTGATCGCGGGATTTGTACTTATGCCAAAGCCCCAACACAAGTCCCTGTTGAAATAATGTAATTGCGAAGAGAATTCTTATTATTATTGTTATTTTATTATTAGGATTAATCCCCATTGTGGATTAATCATGTCGGTAATTGTATTAGGACCAAATGCCCTTTTGCGGATTGGTCATCGGACAATTATAATGGGCAGAATAAGAAGTCGGCCCCAACAGTTATTATTGAGACCCATAATTAATTTAAATGTGGGTTTACCCATCCAGAGTGAGAGGTCGGCCCTACCAGCGAAACCCTTTCGCACGTGCCAGTCTTGTATATATAGGAGGCTAGCGCCTCACTTTATCACACAACTCACTTGCTCATTATCTTATGAGGCAAGCTGCAATTACCAGTTAGAGAGAGGAGAAGAAGAGTGGCGCATCTCTTGGGGAGGACTATCTG
>SNQJ01S0079155.1:0-13689 GCA_010110895.2 Picea sitchensis | reverse complement strand
CCCGTCAACCAATGGTCCAGATCTCCCCTTGATCAATGATTGTGATCAAATCACAATTTCTCATGTCGCAATTTCTCGCAGCTCCCTCCGTTGACTTTCTTCAGTAGCGAGTCAGCAAAACGTTGAACGACCACCATGCATCCTCTCTAATGGATGGTCCTAAGTCTTTTGGGAAATATCCTTTCGCGATTTTGGGGAAGTCTTCCCCTCTAATTTCCCAGTGCCCAAATCTTTGATGCGTGTAGGTCTCCTACACTTGTCACCCTAGATCTGACGGCTGGAATGATTTCACGATTTTGGTGATCGCGAGTCTTCATTCTTCACCACCCTTATATGCCTAAGTTTCGAAACCTTGATGGATTTCATATCTTTGCCACCTGTCCTCCACAATGGATGGTCCCAATGTTTTTCAATACTTTTACGGGTCCTCTCTCCTCTCCTTATACAAGGGTTAAACCTCATGCACTTCCTCTCGGATCCGACAGCTATTGGTCCTCTATGTTAGATCTGACGACCCAGATCTAACCTCCTGCACTTTGAGGGTGGAATGGTCCCACCATTATCCTTCGTGAAACTTTGATTGATCCCACGATTGTCGGTTATCGTCACTTCCTCCTCGCAGGCTCTCCACCACCTGTTCAGATTCTTTTCTCTTTCACGCTATTCTATGTCTGGACATGAGATTCAACAGTCCAGATCTTCTCTCCTAGTGCCGATCCAATGACATCTGTGCTCCTCCTCCTGACCTTTCGTTCCCTCTTTACCTTAGAATATTTTCTAAGTGTTGAAGGTTTCAACCTTCAATTCTTCCATGAGCCCACAGACTTTGGGTCTCATCTGCATTTTTGGAAACATTCTCCCTCTTGAGCTTGACCTCTTCGAAGATTTCAATTTCCCACGCACTTCTTGTTTCCCTGGGATTTCATCAAACTCAGATCTGAAGGATTTCTTGAAAATAAATCTTCTCACCCACTTGGTGTTCTCCTTGCTCGATGCACACCTTGCAGAGCTTCTCTTAATAGAGTGTTCAATAACTCTATCTCCTTACGAACTCAACAAAGATTTCCTTATGTGCACACTTGCACCGACTCAATGCACACCTAGCAGAGCTCTACAGAACCTTCGTGATTCTTTCTCTCTGTGCCTTCTCTGCACAGTCTCACCTCCCGAATATTCAGTAACTCCGAGGTTTCTCCTTAATTATTTGACCACTCTGGTGTGTCCTCATGGCATGTTCTCCTCTAATTCCACAGAATTCATATGCGCACTCCTTGCACTGGGTACAGAACCTCCAATGTTTTGTTGTGCACTCCTTGTACATCCTAAAGAACCAGAATGAAATTGACAAACTCACGAACAAATAGTAAAATCTATCTATCACCTGTATTTACAACATACAAGTGACATTCAAATGCATAAACACACACAGAAAGTTCATGGGTAGGAAAAATTGCTTTGTATTAATTTCAGAATGTCTATACAAATGTGTTTACAAAAACTAGATTTCTACCGAGTCTTAGGTCTCTCTCTCGAGACCTCTCTACTCAGGTCTCTCCTCCTGAGTCTTATTTCCCTAATTATTCTCCTTACAAAAACAAGGGCTCCATGAGCTTACCCTCTTCACCATCTTAGTGCCATCACTTTCTCTATTGCGGCACAGTACTTCTACGGATACATTACATAAATGGATGTCCAATACTGACTATGCCTTGGGCTTGCTGCAGGATACCATTTAAGGAAAACTCAACCACTACCTATAAAAATGCGTGGTCAGATCTTGCAGCCTTATAACATGAACAATCCACATCATATCATATTCAAAAATTTAAAAATGGGAGGTTCAGTGCCTCTCCCTTTCTTCATTAAGTGATTGTGTGTTGGCATGTGTGATGAGGTGGAGCGATGCTGCTACATCATACTCCCTTGCTGGAAAACTCATGAGCTCCTACTCATGCACTCCTGCTCATGCGCTTCTTTTCTCCAGTGTTGAAAATGTCCTGGATCCCAAACCTTCCCTTGGAGTTGTCCTCTTGCTCTTCTTCTTCGTTGTTGTTGCTGCTACTTCTTCTTTCCTACTTCCCTTGCAGGTTCCCCTTTATTAAATGTATCCCTACTGAAAGACTCTTGCGCTAACCTCAACATCAACTTGTTGATTTCCTCAATCACTCTGTCCAGCTGCTCCAGTGGCTGGCTCTTTTTATGCATTCCTCTCTACTGCACTTCCTCCTTGTCAGTGGGTAGATCAACTTGATCTCCCTTGATTTCTTTAATTCCTTTTGTGGTACTGAGTGGCCACTCTGATGCAAACTCCAATTTTGCAGTCCCCTCACTGAGTTGTGGCTCATGTTCTTCCTCTAATATATTAGCTTCTGTCAGCTCCTCTTGTGCTGGCATAACTACAATTTATTCCATCTCCTTCCCAGGCTGGTATGCTCTTCCATCTATTTCCAACTTAGCTTGTTGGATGTGCTTACCTCTTTCTAAGGCTTCTAATTCCTTATGCATCTCAACAAATCTTATGTTGTCTACTCCCTTTTATTTTGCAAGCTCCAGTGTTGCAGTCATTTCCTGTTCAGCTTCCTGGATGAAAATTTTGAGGTATTATGTTGAATGCTCTTCTTCTGCAATTTGCATGAATGTCTCCTCATGCCATTCATCTACTGGCTCTGGATTGTTCAACCAATACTCCATCATATCCAACTCTTGCTCCCATTGAGTGAGAAATTCATTTGAATTCTCCTCTTTTTTTGGGGGGGGGAAACATCAGTGTATGCTCCTACTCTCCTTCTATGACAGTCACTGTTGTCTATCCTTCTTCTGTTGTTACTTCTGCAACACATACTCTGGCCTCAACTGGGCCGCTTGGTAGGAATACTTCAATCCCTCCAATGATCAGAATGTATTTTTGACCCTCCCTTATCATCACTCCTTGTTGATTTGAACTCTCCTCTGAGCTCATGAGGCTCTCATATAGCCTCATCTCTTCCCCCTTGCCCACTTGGCATCCTGAGAATTTTTCATTTCCCACCTAGGAGTCTATGAGACCCATTGATCCCATCTCATTGCCCACCTATCAACTTGAACTTTTAGCACTTCCCCTCTAGCAGTATGCAAGATCCCCACCTAATCTCTTTCCATTTCCCACATGGCAACTTGAAATTTCATCTCTGCCCACCTAGCAGTATATGAGATCAACTGATCTCATATCATTTCCCACTTGGCAATTTGAATTTCCATTGTTTTCCTCCTGAAAGTATATGAGATCCTCCAATGATCTCATTATGTTACCCACATGTCAATATGAAAATTCATCTCTACCCTCCTAGTAGTTTATGAGACCTGAAACTGATCTCTCTTCCCCATCACTGAGGGGTTCTCCAACTTTTGGTTCACAGATGCAAACCAACTCTATGTCACTGAGGGTTTCAGCATGCCTCGGCCACTTCCTCAACTCTTGTTATTGTTTCCTAGCCAACAACTTTTAAACATGCCATTTGGATTTCCTATTCAGAGGCCATTCGTACCTCCAGTGTACTTTCGCCTCCTATTGCATATTCAATGTCAGTTGTTCCATTCTCGCCCTTATCTCAGTGAGACCCTTGTTAATTTATTCTTTTCTTTTCTACTAGTGGCCTCCTCTGCAACCACATTCATGGCCTTCAGTAACTATTTCCATCTTCCTCTACTTGCCCTCCTGACAAGTCTACCATTTGATGCACACCTTGCAACAATATTTATAGAGAATCATTATTCTATCTCTTTCTTCACATGATATCCACAAGTGAACTCGAGCTTTCTAATACCATTTGATGTCATTAGATTGTCTCCTTTCACCTTCTCACCTTTTTCTACAGTCTGCAGACAAAATTCATCTCTGATACCACTTTATGCAGACCCCCTACCTCTACCTTGGCAGGGTCCGCTGGCCTCTCGGTCAAGGATCGTTCTTCAGTTTTCTCAAGCCGAAAACGACTCCTTAGTTCCCTGCTGGAACCTTCAACGAATCCATGGGTCCAAATGATAACTCAGCCCCACATTAATAAGAAATGAGCATGAGCTCCTTCCCCACATGACCAACCAATATGATCACGACCTTCACCCTAAAAGGTGTTTCGGGTTTCGCGACTTCGCGATTCCTGTAGTGAGTCCCTCGAATCCTTCAATTTTCGAAACACAAAATAGGGCTAAGGTTCTGTTGGTGCAATTATTTGCATAATATATTACCAAACATAAATTATCAACCAGGATTCATAATCAGTAGAGTTGATGCACTATATATGCCGATAACAGATAGGTTCCTATGTCTGATGAGTATATAATAAATAAGAAACAATCAACACCAATACTTTGTTTTACATCTTTTTAATCTATCTTCCTCACACAGCTTAAAAATCAGAAAACAAAACTCATAAACTGAACCCAACAAGCATGTGATATAAAGGTTCTTTATCAAGTAATGAATCTTCCCATTTACAGGCTCATGAAATAAAAAGATGGACTTTGAATCTGTCCCTTGTAGCAACTAAACCAATCAACAATTAACACTATGTTTCAAACTTAGAAGAGAAAACTGATAATAAAAATTCTCAAGCAAAAGGTTCTTTATTCATTGACAAGTCTATTCATTAGAGGCTTATGAATTAGAGATATGAACTTAAGATCTTATTTCCTATAGAAATCAAAAGCAGTAATCAACTTTTTGCACACAACATTTAAAAGGAAATCATTCATAACTTAATCTATTCTGGAAAAACATATTTGTTCCTATACAGGAAACATTAGGTGTATTAAGATTCTCCATTTAATAGTCCATGTAGGGTGAGTTATGAGATCTTAATTTTTCCTGTATTAACACACTTGAAATTTCAAACTAAATTACGAAAGTCTCTATAAAGAACACAATTTCAGGAATGCAAACTTTTATAAATATCTACAACTATTTCAACACAAATTATTCTTTATAAAACTAAGTAAAATTACTCAATATATGGTGCACCATACTTATAAAAATTACACTAATACAATCCCATTCACAATTTACTCAAAAGATATAACAATTATATAGATCCAATACAATAGGTACATTTTATGAATTCATATTTTAATTCAAACAAGAAATCAAAATAACAGGTGCAAGATACACACAATTGAGTGTTGGAATAAAACAAACATGTACAGGAATATAAAGCTAAACTATATTTTACATTAATCTTACCATATCAGAACGATGGGCCCTTCCCGATTCCAACATGGAAGCTCTAAAAAGATAACAGACTAAATCGTTCTAATCATACCTAGAAATTTGATAACAGATCGTTTGTATTTCTCCAAATGGTAAATTGAATCAGCAGCTCATCATCTCGTAAATCAAAACAATATGCATCATTTTTTTCATTACATCCATACGTATCTCTATGTATCCTATCTCCTATACAACATCCCTTATAAAGAAGGTGAGTTGATACGATCCAGATCTAAGGATAAGCATCAAACTATTTTTAAAATATTATAATTGGAAATTCATATCGTATCTTTAGGAATGGACTTCATCCTCATGACACGAAGTGAATGAGTGATGAAGTCTATCATGATATCAAAACCAATTTGGAGACTTTGATCCAACTGATTTCTTGGAATCTTCAATAGAAAACTCGTACAACAAACGATTTTTGGAAATAAAAATTGGTACCGGAATACACACAGTCGTCTGGTACCGGAATACACATAGTCGTTTGGTACCGGAATAGGCGCAGTTGTTTGGTACCGGAATAGCTCAGTTGTACTGGTACCAGAATAGGCATAGTTGTTTGGTACTGGAATAGCTCAGGGCAGTACCAGATCAATTTTGTTGGTACCAGATCACTATTGTGCGGGTCTGTTGGTACCAGATCAATGTTGAGGTACTGAAATAGACTGCTTAGGAGTAAAACAATTGGGATTATACAAAATTAAGAATTTTAATCGAATTAACTCAAGAAAATTAAACAAAATATGCCTCAATCATACGTTACCTCTCTATTCACATGAACAAGGTCATTAATTGTATCTATGGAGGTAACGATCAATTTTATACTCATAACATAGGTAAAATAGGTTTGGATAGGGGGTAATAGAGGGTATTAGAAGTGTCAAAATGGAGACTCAACAAGTTCATAGCTCCTCCCTTAGGTTTTCTCCATGTGACCCTGTCCCATGACCTAGGGACAATCCTTTAGGCACGTTGCATTTTGTGATACCAGGGATCCCAATATCAAGCACCTTGTTCCTCTAAATTTCGAAAAACTAAAAAGGGATAATGGTCCTTGGCTCCTTCTTTGGCCTTCGTAGACGTGACGCTTTCCTGTGACCATGCGCTAACACCAAAAGGTGCTACAGGGTTTTGCGTTTCAGAATTTCTGTTGCAAGGAATCCTAATTCCTCGATCCCCGAAACCCGAAATCCAAAATCTCTCGTCCAGATCAACAGTCTCCCTCCTTTGTGATCTGACGACTCCTATTGTCCTGTCCACCAACGGTCTAGATCTCCCCTTGATCAATTGTTGTGATAAAATTGCGATTTCCCCTATCGTGAGTTCTGGCAGCTCCCTCCATTGACTTTCTTCAATAGCGAGTCAGCGAAACGATGAACGCCCGCCACGCGTCCTCTCTGATGGACGGTTCTGATTCTTTCGAGAAATCTCCTTTCATGATTTTGGGGAAGTCTTTCCCTCTAATTTCCTGGTGCCCAAATCTCTGATGGGTGTAGATCTCTAACACCTGTCACCCCAGATCCAACTGCTGGAATGATTTCACGTTTTCGGCGATCGCGAGTCTTCTTTCTTCGCCACCCTTATACGCTTAAGTTTCGAAACCCCGATGGCTTTCAGATCTTCGCAACCTATCCTCCACAATGGATAGTCCCGATGTTTTCAGGACTTTAATAGGTCCTTTCTTCTCTACTTATACGAGGGTTATACCTCGTGCACCTTCTCCCAGATTCGATGACTATCGGTCCTCTGCGCTAGATCTGACAACCCAGATCTAACCTCCTGTGCTTTGAGGGTGGAATGGTCCCGTCATTATCCTTCGTGCAACTTCTCTTGATCTAACGGTTGTCGGTTATCCATTCAGATCCTTTTCTCTTTCACACTATTCTGTGTGTCTGGACATGAGATTCAACAATCCAGATCTTCTCTCCCAGTGTCTATCCAACGACAGTTGTGCTCCTCCTTATGAGATTTCGTTCCTTCTTTTCCTTAGAATATTTTCTGAGTGTCAAAGGTTTCAACCTTTGATTCTTCTGTGAGCCTAGAGACTTTGGGTCTTGTCTGTATTTTTGGAAACATTGTCCCTCCTAAGCTTGACCTCTTCGAATATTTCAATTTCCCATGCACTTCTTGCATCCCTGTCATTTCATCAAATTTAGATCTGAAGTATTTCTCGAAAATAAATCTTCTCACCCACTTGGCATTCTCTTTTCTCGATGCACACCTTGCAAAGATTCTCTTGGTAGAGTGTTCAGTAACTCCATCTCCTTACAAACTCAAAAAATAGTTCCTTATGTGCACACTTGCACCAACTCAATGCACACCTAGAAGATCTCTACAAAACCTCTGTGATTCTTTCTCTCTATGCCTTCTCTGCACAGTCTCACCTCCTGAATATTCAGTAACTCTGAGGTTTCTCCTTGTTTCTATGACCACTCTGGTGTGCCCTCCTGACATGTTCTCCTCTAGTTCCGCAAAATTCAGATGCACACTCCTTGCACTGGCTACAAAACCTCCAATGTTTTGTTGTGCACTCCTTGTACAGCCTAAAGAACCAGAATGTAATTGACAAACTCACAAACATATAGTAAAATCTATATATCACCTGTATCTACAACATACAAGTGACATTCAAATGCATAAACACATAGAGAAAGTTAATGGGAAGGAAAAATTGCTTCGTATTAATTTCAAAATGCCTATACAAATGTGTTTACAAAAACTGGACTGCTACCGAGTCTCATTTCTCTCTCTTAATACCTCTCTACTCAGCTCTCTCCTCTAAGTTCTATTTCCCTAATTACTCTCCTTACAAAAACGAGGGCTCCATGATCTTATCCTCTTCACCATCTTAGTGCCATCACTTTCTCTACTGCGGCACAGTACTTCTACGGCTACATTACATAAATGGATGCCCAGTTCTGAATATCCCCTGGGCTTGCTATAGGCTACCATTTAAGGAAAACTCAACCACTACCTGCACAAATGTGTGGTCGACTCTTACATCCTTACAACATGAACAATCTGCATTGGATCATATTCAAAAATTTAAAAATGGGAGCGTCAGCACCTCTCCCTTTGTTCATTGAATGATTGTGTTTTGGCACCTGTGATGAGGTGGAGTGATGCTCCTGCATCACATATGCTACAACTGATCTCGAATAAATTGTAAAATACAAGTGTAACAACCCTCCTACTTAAGGACAACTATTCTGTCAACAGGTGCAAATTTTTTTGTTAAAGTGTGTGCGTGCGTGTAGAAGAAACAACCCCCTCGACTCTACGTCACCACTCGAACCAACCGGACGCAAGTGATACGAACACAATCAAGACGACCCGACATATCACAGTGACAACAACAGATAAACGCCCCTGGACATAAGGCGTGCAACTAGCAGCTGTAAGTAGATAAAGGGACACCAGGGGTTAGGCACAATACTGTCCCAGAATGAAAGAATCCAACAGTGGAGTCGCAGTAGTGGAACTGTGCCTTTAAACAACCCGATGCTACTGATACGGCTCAGAGTGTGTCGCAAGAGTGGAACTGTGCCTTTAAACAGCCCGAGACTCTTGATATGGCACTGGATTCCTTCCACCGGATTTATACGCAGACATAAACACTAAGCTACAAAAGGTGTCTATATCCCGTCCGACACGAACATACTACGCAATACAATACCTCCAAGTGCTACCAAAACAGGGACCATCATGACCTCTACGGGAGACGCAAGTCGGAAGGACTCCGACAACGAACCACCACTAGAGAGACTCAATGACGTTAAAAACATACCATTCACTCCGTTGACTTCTATTAAACGACGAGTTACTACGACCAACCTTAAGGTAAGGTAATTCATTTAATCGCACCTCCTCTTCTAACCAATTATCTTGGTCCTTGTGCGTTTCCAATATATCACAATATAACCGTTGTCGAGGATAGTAACCTTCAACATCCTAATCACAAATTAATGACCGCATTAAATTTTATATTATGACACAAAAAACAGAACAATCACCTGGCTCCTTATGTTGTCTTTATCAATTACATGGTCAACCCAAAAAATGATGGCAACCTCCACATTGATAGATCCATAACCAATAACACATTATGTTCACAGTAGCTAAAATAGAAAAACGACCTCTTGGCAACTTACCATTTATCTAACTGGTACTTTAACATTCCATAAAGCCATTAACGTAGAATTTANGATGGCAACCTCCACATTGATAGATCCATAACCAATAACACATTATGTTCACAGTAGCTAAAATAGAAAAACGACCTCTTGGCAACTTACCATTTATCTAACTGGTACTTTAACATTCCATAAAGCCATTAACGTAGAATTTACCCTAACCATAACCTTAGCATGAACTTTAATCAATACCTTACATTAAATTACCATGAACCACATTACTAAAGTACTTAAATTCAAGGACTACCCTTCTCAAGCTGTCAATCATCATAAAATTTAATTTACCTTACAATAAATTTCCCATATCATTACTCATGTACTTCAATAACATCGTAAAGTAAATGACCATGATCCTTCATTTAGGTTATCAAGCTGTAATAGCCCCCTTTTAATTGGCATGGGCATTACCTTTACATAGTTCAACCACACACGGCAACAGCGCTGCAATTAAACCAAGAGAATCTTATAATTCCACAGTTAATAATGCTAACATTTCCATAATGCAATAACATTCCCATTTATAGTTCACCAATATTTTACCATGCGCTTAAATTACCACAGCATTGCAGAAATAATAAACAAATAATGATAATGGACATAATGGAATAAAGGCCAAGATGGAATCGTAATGTGTTTGATAGGGTGAAAGAAGTTCCTCTTTTGTAAAACATAGCGTCACAGAAAACTTTCGTGTCAATTGCGTCCCTTCTTGCCACGGAATCACAATCATTTATTAACTTGAATCTCACTAACTATACCTCATCGAAGTAAAATAAAACAAAGCTGCTTGATAGCTTATACCTGCCCGCTATACAGATATAATAAAATAAAAATTATAAATTTACATTCAATACTATATATAGAAATATAATATTCTTCCACGATTCTGCATTAACCGCTCGGATGCATTAACTACACTTAGTTTCATCTTTGTCCAGAACTGTTTACCTTCCTTCTTATGAAATTAAAATAATCCATACACTCACATCATAGAGTCCACTGTTAGATAGTTTTCTTACTTTAACGTAGGCACTTCACTTAACTAAAGCATTAATATTATTAAATAGGACATCAATTTAACGCATGCACATCACTTAACTAAAGCATTAATATTATTAAATAGGACATCAATTTAAAATTATATGTATATTGCATGCACAAAACTTAATTTAGGCATTTAATAATATAAAATAGGGTTTCACATGCCACCGCCACCTCTGTAATAGAAGGTTGAAATGATCCACCAATAACTATAAAGAAAAATAATTTAAATATTTTTAAATTACAATAAATTCAAAAGTACAATGTTTAACTTTGAAAAGTTCATAAATTTATAGTCGACTGTGGATTAATATGCAGTCAAGTAATATCGATTGCTATATACCTGGCGCGACAGGTATAATAATAGAAAAAGAAGGATGGCGAGCACAGTGAAGTAAAAACCCCTAAGGAGAACATAAGGTAATTCGTAAGGTAGATGAAATTCCTTCGGGGGTTGTATGGGAATAGATTCTTTTCTGAATCACAATCTGATCCTTTACACCGTATCGAGTCCCTTAATTACGCCTGCAAGTCTTGGGGTTTACGGTGATGGGCGAAAGGGAACAGACCTGGCGTGAGTCGTAGAGCTCCCAGAGAGAATTGATATTAAAATTAAAAACAACAAATTGGGCCATAAATGAAGGTAGTTTCTCAAGGAGCACGCTGCCCAGGAGCACGTAAATCAAACGGTAAGCCATCACCTGAAGACTACCAGCAGTGTGAAAGGCCCGGCCAATTTAAGGAAGATACTGTGTGGCCGCCACTGTAAGAGGTGGGAGTCGCTGTCCTACACAGCAGAGGTCACGGGTTCATTTACTGCCAGGGGTGATTTTGAGGACAAGGTAAAAATCAAGGAGGAATTAAACACGGATTGCTGAGTTGCCTTCCATCATACCAGAGAGACCTCGATGATTCGAAGATGTGGATAGAGGATACAGCACTCGTCGGTCCTCTAAAGCCGTGAAGGATTTCCTGGCAATGTAATTCCGTCTGGGCCTGTTGGTAACGTCGAGCGTTTACATGGCGTGGTATTAAAATCCCAACCTTCGCCTGGGCACGATTGTCAATTAATCCTGGCAGGGTTCGATAGTGGTAAAATGAAATCCCGTAAATCAGATTTACTGTTTATTCCAGCTGTACCCCGTATCCATAATCTTAGCACACGGCCAGACTTCTACACTTCTGCCGTAAGGGAACGGGACTAAACCAGCTATAGTAACCCAACGCCCGGTGATGGAACATCACGTGAAACCTAAATCGCCGAAACCCAAGTTATCAAGGCGTGGTTATACAGATTGAGTCAGGAAAAAGAAGGGTCCGGTTAGTCACGTTCGGTTTAAGCTCGAGTTCTGAACGCGGTTTAATATCCAGGAAGTGTTTAACGGAACTAAGCCAAACATCCAGCTTATTCTCGTTCTGGTTGAATAGCAATGAAAGGAAAGATTATATCAACATCTTTACCTATTAATTCCGCCGGATTGTATTTAATAATTGAACATCAAGTAATTAATAACCAAAATACATTCTGCAAGGGAGAAAACGCCATACGTTAACTCAACAAAGAGGAGCGCATCACCATCAGACTCAGAAGCGCATTACGCCAGGTCGAATTTCTGGCAGAGTCGAGCTCAAGGAAAGGTATCAGTCAACAGCGAGGTCAGAAGTGAAGGCAGGGATTCTGGTCCACTTTTACCCATCTAGCAATCTAACATTCAACTATAACTGTAACTATAATCTATTCATTGACGGAACCCTATCTGTTCGAAATTCCTTGTCTGAAAACGCCGGTACTGTACCAGTGCGCATTTTATATAACTGTTGACAGAGGAGAAGGCAAGGGTTCCAGTCCCCTCCTTCCCATCTAGCAACTTAACATTTCTTCTACAACCTTTGCATATAGTCTTATTGCCTTCAGGTAATCAGAGATTACGGCTGGCCAAAACATCATTATTACTACGGCTGGGAAATACATACGACTGCCCTTATTACATTCAAGAGGTAAGGAGAATTCATGCATAACGAGTTTTATTACACCAACACGGAATTAGGAAGCAGATCATATAAAAAAAAACCCCAATCTATTACGCTTCAGGCCACCTGGGTGGTGCATTCAGAACACATTTTAAATACATTAACAGGGTGTTGGAGAAAAATTACATGTACAGTCAATCTATCAACATTTCACGCAACAAGAAGAGTCCATTGTTAACAGATTTTTATTACCTCTGCATAGATTTAGAAGGTGATACATATACAACCCTATCTGGTACTAGCATAGCCTACTTGACAGAAATTGTTAAACAAGCCATACCGTTGCCTTATAGCCCGCCGCGATGACGTCCACGCTCCGCTCCATGCCGCTTCGGCTCCTGCTTGCCGACCGAAAAGGACTCACCGGTACCTCCCAGCCAAACGCTAGGGGTACTCTTCTTCCCCCTCATCCCCCCGAGCCGCAAAGGGGCCACACACAACCAGAGAGTAACTAGCTCCTCAGCTCGCCTCCAAGGCTGAGCTACCACCCAAAAATGCTGAGGCTTCCCAACTCCTACCAGCAATCAGTCAGTCGCTATCCCCCACCATAACCCTCCAATCTCCTAAAAAATCCCCCCTTTTTCTTTTCCCTCTCCCATCTCTTTATCCCCTCAAACCCTAATTCCCTCTTTACTTAGGTTTTTCCCTCTTTTCTCTTTTGACTTTCTATATTTTTTTTTTCTTTTATTTCGTTTATAAAATTCAATTTTTATTTTTCCCCCTATTTTTTTTATTTTTTTTTTCGAAAATTCAAGGGCATGTGCGCTCATCATTTTTATTTATTTATTTATTTATTTATTTACCCCCCCTTTTTTATTATTTATTTATTTATTTTATTTTTAATTCCCTTTCCACATGCCTATCTTTATTGGTTTATAATTTGTTTATAGTAAAATATACCTATATATATATTTTCATTTCTCTATTAATATACATGCATTCCTCATTTAGTTTACCATTAATATATCTGTATTTTCAGGATCAAAGAGAGATTTAAGCGAAGGCAAACCAGTATAGGGGAAAGTAAATATTTTACAAAAAGAATAAAGAGGATTTACGAGGAGGGATGGCGATGTGGTAAAGTGAACTAGACGAGTATATGGGAGATGGACACTGGAAGATCCAGGTGATGGAGGTTAGTTTTATTAAGTAGACAAGGATTAAGGGAGGGTGATG
>SNQJ01S0079154.1:0-58131 GCA_010110895.2 Picea sitchensis | reverse complement strand
TTTAAGCTAGTCAAAATAGAGAGATATGTTTCACATTCTATATTCGAGTTGACCACCTCCTTATAGCATCTTAATTTTATTTTATCCTCTAATTATTTATCACACCTCAAATTCTCTTTAAATATAGATGTAATAATATTTTTGATACTATTGGTATTTTTCAAAATGACTTCTTGCTTTATTCCTCAATGACTAAACGAAGTCTTTTCATCTTTATGCCATTGCCACTTGAGTTGCAAGAGGTTTTGAGTGGAGTTTGAAACAATTTTGGGGAGTCATTTCTCATCCATGTTGTTTATGTTTTACTTGTACATTAACTACCTAATCATAGTCATACTCTCAATGGCGTAAAGACTTACATCTATGAGGAAGATAACATTGGGTGTATTGCCTTTAATTTTGAGATTATAAGTTCTAAAATTATTTTGGATCTCCTCTATATTTTTCTAAGATTCTCTAGAGATACTACATCCCCAAATTTCACGTCCATATAAGATAACATGAGTGATTATAGTCTCAAAGATGATTTTTTTCTTATCCCATAGTCAAAGTTTTGCTAAATTATGATTTCTTTCAAGACCATAATAAGCTTTCCAACCTCCATTTATCCTTTTATCAATGCTATAGTTCCAATTGAGCTTGTGATGAATATCGATTCCAATATATTTGTATGAAGGAACTTCCTTGATCCAAAATTGGATCCAAGAGCTTGATGGGGCTTAGAAAGGCCTAAAAATTAGTTCTCAGAATGGCTTCAAAGCAGACGTGTGCGTAGGTCTCATCGATACAAACCCGACACAACTTGAACGGGATAAAACATACATAGTACGCTCCATATATCGCGATCCGTTCATTTTTTCAAACAGGCAAAAAATGATTAATGTACAGTCCATACATTTCGTACAGTGCCACATGGAAGCTGACAGTACAGGTCGTATGACCATACAACTGACGTGGTAGGCACAGTTGGTGCTAACGTGTAATCATATGGAGGTGACATGTGACAGGCTAACTGGGCATATAGATGGATGAAGTGTCGGGCAGGTATAGGTGGACCAATTCGAGAGTGACACGTGTCATCACTGCAAAGGTGACACATGGCATGCCTTTACGGTGTACATATGACACGTGGCAGACAGTGATTGGTAAAGTTGTGTTGACTGGGTATGCAGGTGGTCGAATGACCGAGTGACATCTAGCATTCTTTGGTCAAATGGTACAGTGTCACATGGCCGAAACATGGGCTTCCGCGTGGCACCCATTGATTGGTCACATGTTTTGGAAAAATTGTTGGACTCCTTGAGGTTCGATTGCACGACCTCCCACCGATCAATGACTTGGCAAGTCCAGGCTAGCCAACCCGCCCTCAC
This sequence comes from Picea sitchensis, assembly GCA_010110895.2. Classification (NCBI taxonomy): domain Eukaryota; kingdom Viridiplantae; phylum Streptophyta; class Pinopsida; order Pinales; family Pinaceae; genus Picea; species Picea sitchensis. Next base: position 56,761 of record SNQJ01S0079154.1, on the reverse strand, counting down.
TACAGGTCTTAACCTCTATTGGTGCAACATATATTTTATGTTTGATTAAAGGTTCAATTAGGTGTGGAAAGGGTTGGGGCTAGGCCCCATCCCTTGGTCTAAGCACCTCCATATAACCACATGCAGGAGTACACCTGCCGCGATTGTAATATATATGCTGCAACACATGATTCCATCCCTTGATCTGATGGATTCCCATATGACCTAGTTTATGAATTGTGTTGGAGAAGATACAGGGTTAGCCCTGGTCGATCGGGCTAGCCCGCCAACCAGTGGCGTAACCAGTGGCTATTTTTTTGTGGGATTCAACTGCTTAAGCGCGTGGAGTTTGGAGGGTGAGGCCACATGCGCCATAAACATGCGATTGAGCACCTATATCTTGGGGGCTAGCACACAGGACTTAGCCCAAGGTTCCAGGAATGCAACAAAGACCAGGAACCAAACAATTAAGGGGCCAACGTGTAGAGGTTAGCCCATGGACACCTGGAGGCCACCCATATGACCTAGGGATCGAGAAAAAGGGGTTTCACCCTATTTAATTTCTATATATTGGGTTTATACATTATAATAGTAATTTTGTCGATATTATTCATCATTTTTGGAGATTTTTGGCCAATATTGGGGGATATTGGGCCCTTTTTGAGGCCAGATCTTGGGGGGAATTTGGGAGATGGTTACGAACTTTAGATCTATATAAATCAAGGCTTCTTAAAGCCAAAGGAGGATGTTTAGAAAAAGTTTATGTTGCCAAGGTTTTGAGCCAAAGCCATTTTTATGCAGGGAAGTTGTTGAGAAGAGAACCGTTGTGGGCCATTTCTGGGAGCTTCGGTCATCCGATTTGAGTGTCATTTATTTTGTTGGGTTTTAGAGATCTAGTAGAAAAAGACCAGATAATTTTGTAACCTTTTTGGCACTGGTGTGATGTACTTTTAAAGCTTTGAACATAAATAATAAAGTCTCACCCACTGAGACAAAGGCCCAGAGACGTAGGCGAGATTTCTGAACTTCGTTATCACTTTGGTGTTCTATGGTTTGTTGTTCTTCTTATTTTATTTCATATCTGTATATGTATATATGACTGCCATGAATCACTCATAATTATTCCTCTTCCATTCATCTTCCTAAATGGTTACTTAACACATGCATAATAACTCAACCATTGTCATTTAAAAGATCTTTTCGGATCAAGTGGTATCAGAGCTAGTTGACTTATGGATTTGATTTTTGTATGTTAATGAGGGAAAAACTACATCGTGGTGAAGGATATCTTGTTGAAGAGAATACATTGATTGGATTGAGAAATAGAGATTCTCAAAGAAAGAATATGGCATCTGAAGAGGGACTTTCTTGGGATAAGAAAGAGTTTTGAAAAACTTTCTTCACCATGTCGGAGATGATGAAAGGTTTGTATGAGGATTACTTGGAATGGAAGAGACCAAATCTGGGTGAATCTTCAAAGGGAAAAAGTGAATAAGGAGAGGATCATCCTCAAATTCCTCCTTCACCTCCATCTTCACCTCCTTCTTCTCCTTCTTATTCAAGTTAAAGTTCTAAATCCACTACAAAGAAATGTGTCCATAAACATAAGAGTGAAATGTCTTTATTAAAAATTGATGTTAAATTCTAATTACCCATGTATGATGGTGAAGTTAATGCAGAGAGAATTGAAAATTGGGTAAGACAGATGGAGGTTTATTACAGTGTCCAACAAATCAAGGATGAGGCAACTTAGATCAAGTTGGCATCGCTTAGAATTGCAAATACAACACTCATATGGTGGCAAAGCAATTTTCAAAATGGCACGCAACAAGTGGGTAATGTATTTCCATCATGGAAAAGTTTTATTTCTGCACTTAGAGAGAAATTCTAGCCTTTGGGTTATAAAGAGAAAGCGTTAATAGAATGGAAAGCTCTTAAACTAGGAAAAGGAAAAACAATGCAAGAATACATAGATGGCTTTCGTAAAATGGAATTGATGTTAGATATTCCTTTACATACCCAAGAAACTCTTATGAAGAATATAGGAGGTTTACCTACACATATTCGAAATACTGTATTCATGTTTGGACCTACTAATCTTGATGAGGTTTTTGTTCAAGCAACATACATTGAAGTAGGGAAAACATGTGTTGGTGTATCAGGGGAATCGTCTTCAAGGAAAGAGGAAAAAAGGAAGTGGCATGCCAAGAAGGAAAATTCAGTGGCAAGAAAGGAAGAGAATCCCTCTTGCAAGCATTTCAAGAAATAAGGGCATGATGAGGACTGTTGTTGGAAATTGCATCCCGAGAAGAGACCGAAGTGGTTAAAGGAAAATAAAGGGAGGCAAACAGTTGCGGAAACCACATGACCAACAGACTTGGGATCAGATTCAGGTGATGAATCTAAAGCCTCATTGGTTGGTATGATAGGAAAAATTGGCAAAGGATTTGATTGTAGAAGTAAATTGTTTTACATAAGGGTCATCATGAGACACACTAAGGTCGACACATTGATAGAGAGTGAATCTAAATCTAGCATAATTTCAAAGGAATTGGTTAAACAGTTGGGGTTAAAAAAACAGATGCATCATAATCCCTACACACTTAAATGGATAAGCAACAATCATCAAATGCACATAACCAAACAGTGCACATTAAAATTTGCAATTTCATATAAGCTTGTGGACAAGGTAACATGTGATGTGGTGCCACTAAGTGAATGTGGAATGGTCTTAGGTAGTCCTTATTTGTATGATCGTAAAGAAATCTTCTACAGGGAAAAGAATCAATATCATTTAACCAAAGCAGGTCAAGAATATGTGGTTCATGCTCATCATCTCAAAGAAAATAAATCCCTTCAAACTATGGAACAATTAAGAAACATAGCTCAAGTAAGAAATACACCTATAATTGTTTCAAATCAAGTAATCGATCTTAAGAAAGAATAGGAGATGATTGTAGAATCGAAAATCAATCACACTTTGCTTCAAGATAAGCTAATGTCGTGCAAATATTACAAACATATCATCTCATTTGTAGTCATAATTTTGATGTTATCATTAGTAATGTTGTCTACATGGATGATATTGGCCTCAGTAACATGTGATAGGGTACAAATGGCTAACAATATGTTGTCAGTTATCATGATTGTTTTACAATTGATCTTGATGAGACAGGTGCACAAGACAAAGTTCAAAGAAAGAGAACAATTTGGGTGGCCTATCCTAAGCTTGATGACTGGTCAGTAATGTTTTGGGGACCAAAAGGTCTTTAGTGGGGAGGTGTGATCCAAAATTGGATCCAAGAGCTTGATGGGGCTCAGAAATGCCTAAAAATAAATGTTCTTAGAATGGCTTCAAAATAGACATGTGCATAGGCCTCGTCGATACGAACCCAATGCAACTTGAACATGCTCAAATAGACATCGTATGCTCCTGATATCACGATCTGTTCATTTTTCCAAACAGGCAAAAAATGATGATTGTGCAGTCCGTACAGTGACACATGGCAACTGAATGTACATTCTGTACAGATGTACAGTTGACATGGTAGGAATAGCTGGAACTGACATGGCATCATCTGGATGTGATACGTGGTAGGATGACTGGGTGTATGGAGGGATGACGTGTTAGGCAGGTACAAGTGGACCAATCCAGGAGTGACACATGTCACCAGTGAAAGGGTGACACGTGGCTTGCCCGTACGACAGTGAATGGGCAAGTTGTGTTGAATGGGTATGTAGGTGGTCGAATGACTGAGTGACACATATCATTCATTGGTCAAATGGTACAATTCCACGTCACCCAAACATGGGCTACTGCGTGGCGCGCCCGTACGACGTATGTATGTCAACACGTGGTAGACAGTGACTAGGAAAGTTGTGTTGACTGGGTGTGTCGGTAGTTGAATGACCGAGTGACACGTAGCATTTGTTGTTTGAATGGTACAACTCCACATGGCCCAGACATGGGCTTCCATGTGGCACCCATTGATTGGTCATGTGTTTTGGAAAAAAAATTGGACTCCTTGAGGTTCGATCGCACGACCTCCCACCGAGCAATGACTTGGAAGGGTCGGGTTAGCCAGCCCTCCCTCACTATCAGTATAAACCTCTATTGGTGCAACATATATTTTATGTTTGATTAAAGGTTTAGTTAGGTGCAGAAAGGGCCTGGGCTAGGCTCCAACTCTTGGTCTAAACACCTCCATATAACCACAGGTGGGAGTACACTTGGCGCGGTTGTAATATATAACATACATCCCATGGTTCTATCCCTCAATCCAGAGGAATCCCATATGACCCGGTCTATGCACTATGTTGGTGCAGATATGGGGTTAGCCCTAGTCGATCGGGCTAGCCCGCCAACCAGGGGCATAACCAATGGTTATTTCATTGGGGGATTCAACTTCTTAAGCGCCTAGAGCTTGGAGGGTGAGGCTACATGCACCATCAGCATGCAACCGAGCACTAAGATATTGGGGGCCAACACACATGACTTATCCCAAGGTTCTAGGAATGCACCAAAGACCAAGATCCAAACAATTAAGGGGGCCAGTGTGCAGAGGTTAGCCCATGGAAACATGAAGGGTGCCCATATGAATTGGGGCTTGATAAAAATGGGTTGTGCCCAATTTAATTTCGATATAGTGGGTTTATACATTATAATAGTGATTTTGTTGATATTATTCAACATTTTTGGAGATGTTTTTCCAATATTGGGGGATATTGGGCCCTTTTTGAGGCTAGATCTTGGGAAGAAGTTGGGAGATGGTTACCAACTTCAGATATATATAAACCAGGGCTTCTTGAATCCAATGGAGAAGGTTCAGAACAGGTTTATGTTTCCGAATTGTTGAGTCAAAGTCATTTTTATGCAGGGAAGTTGTTGAGGAGAGCACCTTTGCGGGCCATTTCTGGGAGCTCCGATCATCCAATTTGAGTTTCATTTCTTTTGTTGGGTTCTATAGATATGGTAGAACAATACCAGATCAGTTTGTAACCTTTTTGGAACTATTGTGATGTAATTTTAAATCTTCAAACAAAAATAAGAAAGCCTCACCCACTGAGACAAAGGCTCAGAGACGTAGGCGAGATTTTCGAACTCCGTTATAACCTTGGTGTTCTATGGTTTGTTGTTCTTATTTTTTTATTTCAGATATGTATATGTATATATGGCTATCATGATTCATTCATAATTCTTCCTCTTTCATTCATATTACTAAATGGTTAATTAACACATGCATAATAACTCAACCATTGTCATTTAAAATATCTTTTCGGATCATTCCTCCAATTTATTTTAACCATCCCTTAGTGTTCCTAAACATGGAAATAAGGTTCTCATACAAATGTATCATGAAAACTCTCAAACAAAGAGGAAATTTTGTCTCTTCTAACCTATTTCAAAGGTTAGACTTGGGCACTATTTCAAAATCCTTTCTAAAGTAAAAAAAACAACAAAGGAAATTGGTTTTATTATTGTGGAACTCCTCCGCAATGATCCTAAGCATAACAAGGTGATCCATATTTGAATTATAGTCTCTCAATCTAGCTTGGACATTAGTTGTTTTTCTATGGAATATGTACAATGAGGCTTTGAGTCCATGGTTTAGGGAAGCGTTGTTTGACTACTAAATTAAAGATCTTTTGTATGTGTGGGATGAGGATAGAACCTCCAATTTTTAATATTTTAGCTTGGCAACCTTCGTTGTCCTTATATTTTATTTTTGTGAGTTTCTTAACCCAAAAAATTATGTATTCTATATAAGAAACATAATCCTTTATAGAAACATTTGGAATACAAGAATTCTAGTTTGTAGAAATTATTTTCAAGGAGAGAGAGGAGGATAAGCTCCGAAAAAAAAGATCTTCTTCCCCTATAACCCCCTCGAATGAATTGCATTATCCCACAAGGGCTTAATAGGTTTTTTTTTTGGCATTCAATAATACATCCTTTCTACAAGTTATGCATATGAAAATGAGTGGAAGGTCTCTTTGCATTAATTAGAAACCTTGTGAGCGATACTTCCTCATGTTAGACACACAACTTCATTAAATTACAATACTAAATTATATGTGTTTCTCACTATTCTAATGTATGGCTTTGAATTCTAATGAATCATTCAACATTAATATCCCAAAATTTTCCTTTGTGGCTTCATAAGCCAATTTATCATCCTCCAAATTTTAATCTCACAAAAATTATATCAAGTTGATGCTATGAAAATGGGCCACTTCTTGCTTTATTCTCGATAGAATGAAATAAATCTTGAAATCGATCAACCTTGTGCCTTTGTTAAATGCTTAAATAGAAATTCGTCTGACTCCAATAACAATAATGGAGAAAAAATTTCAAATTATAGCTAGTTATAGGAATTAAATGAGAGAGTAGGCCTTTTCCTATTTTTATCGGAGAAATCAGTAAGTGCGGACACAAACTAATCTCCCTAGCTTCAACAATAAGCTAGAACAAAACATGGAAGAATACAAGTTTCTCCTTAGATTTCATTGTCATATAAACTAGTTTAGAGAGGGACGAATGACATACCATTTAAACGACGTTTGATCCTCGATAGTGTCTTCCTTGATCCATGTTTCAATTTGTGGGATGGTGAACCTTTTAAGAAGCACAAACCAACAAAGAGAGAGAAAAACGATATATATATTCCAATGAACTCTATGTATAAGATCAAGGAGTTATACAATAAAAGTAGGGACACCTTTATAGGGAAGAAATGTATTACTACATTATATTGAATGAAAGTGGAGAATACAACCCATGCCTTGATGTTGCAAGGTCCCTTCCAATGTACTTTTGCTTCAACACACACAACTTTTCTCCAATGCTTTTGATGAAGAGAATTCACAACCTGACTTGGAAAGCTAAAGAAAATCTATCACAAGTACAATCTTCAGCAAAATTATTCATGCATAAGAAATCCTAGCCTTCCCCATGAGAGATCCCTCTTTATATAGGGTGAAAGAGGGATGGATGAGGATATTAGGATGATCCCACTAAATCATATAAGCGAGTAAGATCCAAACCAATCGGAGGCCACCTCATCTTCTAGAAGATTCCCTTCTAGAACTTTCGTGAATTTCAACTTTTCCTCTTGTTTGATCATCGTCGCACCCTATGAACAAGTATCCTCTGGTGATGCCGTAGTCTAGTTTTGGTGTAGCATGCAATGATCAAGCATCATCTCACCCCAAGCATTTAGCAGGGTGCGATGATCTCCTTTGATATGGTTTTTAAGAAGAGAAAGATGATTCACTTCTTCACAGAGAAAGTCTCATTTTAGTAACTTCGGGGAACATAGAAGTGAGTTATGCACATATCATCATTTTTTCACAGGTGTGACCAAAATAATGTGTAAAAAAATCCCCCCCAAAGTATGAAGTTGGAACCTACGACAACTAAAATACTTTGTAAAATGTGTGTGTCGAAAATAAGGAGTGCATCGGTCGGGAACCTACAAACAATCAAGCATCTGCATAATAATATACCATATTCTGAGGTAGGCATTCCCATACTCAGACTACAAGTGACGATAATAATAAGTTTCAAGTGATTCATGGCCACCAAACACACATTGTGGATCCATGTCATCATGATTCAACGTAGCCACAAGAAATACACCTTGGATCTATGCTCTAAAAATTCAAATTTGGACATAGCCACGAGACATACACAGTGGATCTATGTGTCAGTACAGAATTATGTATACTCCATCGTAACCTAGACCGATATGGTGAAATCTAGGGTCTTCATTTCCATCGTCCCGAAGTATGAATCTAGCCATGTGATTACAGGTGTCAAAGTCCAACATGGTAGAAACCACTTGATTACCGGTCATTAATGAACACCATTAACAAGTGTGAGGGAAATCATCATTGATGTCAATGACCCCCAAGGTACTCTAGTACAATCTAATGAACATGAATTAATGAGTTGAATTCAAACACTCGATGGAATATTCCAATCAGGGGCCAATGATGTGATCCCACTATTGAAAGCGAGGAGACCTACAATTGAGGCATGTAGGTCCCAAGGTAATAAATGATTTCTAAGTCTAGTTCTCGGATAATGAGTTGAATTCGACAGGAAAAGACTCGTCACAGGAGGGAATTAATGCATCCCCAATAAATGACATGAAATATGTAACAAATTTAAAGTAGATCATAGTATGAAGTGATTCATAACTGACTCAGGGAAGGCCGAATTTGAGGATTGTAGATGGTTGAATCGATAGAGGGTTTGTTTAGGTTGAACTTGATGTAGGATCATCACCTTCAAAGTCAAAGACACAAGCGTGGAGGCAGGGAAATGACATCTCAACATGGTGGAATTTCAAATCAACATTTAACTTAGAACTAAATCGAGTTCTTGATATATTTTGGAAACAACATTTTTTAATATATCTTGGTTGTAAAGTCGTATACAACTGTAAGGATTTGCATATGTAGAGTGTCGGCTCTTATCGGGTAATAATTGACATTTATTGTAATAGGACAAGGTAGGTAACCACTAAGACCTGATAGGATAGGTTGCATATAGGACAGAGAGAGCTCATGGAGGCAGTCCTTAGATATTTTGTTGTTGTATTGTAATACATATAGGGAGAGAGAGATTAGTAGAGAAAAAATAGAGTAGAAGAAAGACGCAGTGAAGAACTGCAATACTATGTAATTTGTTTCATGAATGAATATAACAGACAAAATTTTCCAAATCCTTCAGACTGTGTTCATTTTGATGTGTGATTGAATGAATGTTGCATTCTATGTGTGTGATTTAGTTCATTTCGTTCATGTATGATTTTTAATAGTTAATCATATGAGGTTGAGATGAAATTGGATAAGTTTCAATTGTTTCTCTTCTAAAACTCATATGCAAGGAGTGCGTTGACAGAGTCTCATATTGACTCAAAGGAGTTTAGAGAGAACAAAGGGAACTTAGACCAGGTGCAAGGATTGAACATCCTCAAGGAGAAACCAAGCGTCGAAGAACCAGGATAGAGGAACACAAGGAGTGCCGGAAGAATTTATTTTCGATAAATCCTTCGAACTGAGTTATTGAAATCCCGGGAATACAAGGAGTGTATGGGAAATAAAAAATATTCAAGGAGATCAAGCTCATAAGAAATAGCACTTTTCAGAAGTGTAGATGAGGTACAAGAGACGAACTCGTAGGTGGAGAAAACCTCGAAACCTTTGAACACTTAGAAAATATTCTAAGTCAGAAGAAATCAAAATCTCAAGAGGAGGAGCGACAACAACCGTTGGGTCACAGTGCAGAGGACCAACAACCATATGGTCAAAGCAAGGTCACGAACCTTAGAGCCTTGCACATGCAAAATAGTGGACTTACCAAAGTTTCGAAGTCCTGAAGTAATTTGGGGTCGTCCATCATCAAGAAGGACAGGTGGCACAAGATTCACAACTCTGGATGTTCGTGGACCAGGAGAAGGTGAGGTAGCCAAAGTAGATCCTAAATGTTGATCACCAAGAGATATGTGTCAGCAGATCAGTGGCTTCGGGGAAATCACTTAGAGAGTTTCAGTTGAGAGTTGAAACTCTGGAAACCCAAAGTCTAAAGGATATCTCAACCGTCAGATACAGAGGATGGGTGGCGTGAATCTATGGACTCTAGGTAAATACCCGAAGTAATTCATAGCCGTCAGATTTAGGGTGAGACGTGGTGAAAATCTGTGGACTTCGGGTAACGAACCGAAGTAAATCTCAATGGTCCAATTCAAGTGGACACGCAACATAAATCCACATACTTCGAGGGAAAGTGAAAGTTAAGAATTGAGAAATCCAAAGTCCGAAGACCCGAAGGGACTGCAACCGTCAGATCAACGGGAGACACACATCAGTGGATTACCAGCTTTGGATAAAATCAATTGGGAAAAGAGTTGATATTTGATATTTCCGAAGTCTGGAATCTAAAAATGATCAAAACCATCAATTGAAGAGGGAACATGGAAAAAGATCTGTCATTGCAGGAGAAAGAAAGGTTTGAGAGTTGAAAACTCTGAACGCCTAATCGTGAATCAAATCACGCCCGTTGATTTGAAAGGGTCAAATCTAATCCGTAGAATTGGAAGGGGCACATCTCATCCGTCAGTTCAAAAGCACTGTCAAGATCGTGAGATCGACGGTCACCTCGCATTGCGGGGATAGAAGGTTCTCGAGCTTTAAAAAGTTGAGGGTGGGCCATAATCGAGACCACAGTATTGGTAAAAGGACACATGGTGGCTCGAGGTGAATTGTTGGGAAAAAAGTATTTTGGTTCCAAACCACTCTTGGGCACGCCCATAATCACGTGCTTACATGAGATCATCACCCAAGGTCACATCAAGGAGGGGCTTATCAGAAAAGGAGCTAGCACCCAAACTCTGATATTTCGCAAGTGTGAAGGGGAAGGTCGTGAGTGCCATAAGACCTGCGCCAGAAATCCGAAAGGGCCTATGTTTAGATATAGAATGAGACCATCAAGGTTTCATAGAGTCGTTCGAATCAAGAATCGAAGATCCTTGACCAAGAGGTCGTGTATCCCTATGGGGGAGTATGGGGGCTGCATCAAGTGGTATTAGAGATGATATTGAGATTGTTTGTAGACAACAGACAAAGGAGAAAGGAGATAAATTAGTATCATTTGTGGTATCAAAAATTTTATTTCTTTTTGTAGGCACTAGAATGTGACGCAATGAAATCATGCCACCTAGAAGGCGTAGAGTGAATGTAGAAATGGAAGAAGAAATGAGGCAACTCAGAATGAGACTGAATTCCATGGAGACAACGCAGAGGAGAGCACCAGACACTGGAGATATCAGTGAATATGAAAGTGAAGAGATATAGGTCGAAGAAGATGTAGCAGAGGATGTTGCAGAAGACCACTTATTGAAAGTTGTTTCAAGAATAGGATCCATAGCAAAAATAGAGGTACCAGTGTATGAAGGAAATTTAGAAGTTGAAGAATTGTTGGATTGGGTACGAGCTATGGAAAATCACTTCGATTACAAATATATCGAAGAAGGAAAGATGGTGAATCATGCAGTGATAATACTGAAGGGTCATGTAGCACTATGGTGGGACGAACTGCAAGCCAATCGCATATGCAAGGGTAAGAAGAAAATTAAAAGCTGGTCTAGGATGGTAGCCAAGCTAAAAGAAAAATTTATCCTGAAGGACTATCAAATCAATATGTTCAGAAGATTGAAAAACCTGAGACAAAAAATATTATCAGTGAAGGAGTACACTAAGGAATTTTACATATTGAACATCAAGGTTGGACAGAAGGAAAATGAAGATGAAAAAATAGCTAGGTATATCAATGGGCTTAGATATGAAATACAAGAGAAGATCATCATGATGTCTATTAGTAAAGTCGAGGATTCTTATCAAGCAGTCTTGAAAGCTAAATATAAATTGGCCATGAAATAAAGCGAGAGAATTAGAGGAGCAAATTCAAGCAGAGGTAAGGGAACGAACAAAGAGAATTTCCAGAAGCCGAAGCATGAAGCTGGAAAACAACATAGTCACCCTGAAAAAGGTGGTTATAAGGAAGGACAACATGGAGGAAGAAGCTCTTTTTCCATAGGAAGAGGAATATCCAAAGGAGGTGAAGTTAGATGTTATGCCTATGAAAATACAAGGCACATGTCTTGGGAATGCCTAGCGAGGAAGAAAGACACAAAAGGAGGAGAAGCACACATTTCTGAACCACATAAGCATGTGGAAGTAGAAGCAGCAGAAGGAGGAAAGAACCTCATGATGAGGAAAGTTTTTCTTAAACCAAAGAAGGAGGTAGAGGAACATGTTCAATGAAAAATTCTGTTCAGAACTTCTTGCAAGACAAAAGACAAATTTTGCAAGGTGATCATAGATAGTGGGAGCACTGACAATCTAGTATCCACAGATATGGTGGAGAAACTGGAGTTGAAGACAACTACAAATTCAAACCCATACAAGGTATCATGGTTGCAGAAAGGACATCAAGTAATGGTGACTCAACAATGCCAAGTTGAATTTAAAATAGGAGGTTATAGGGATGAAATATTATGTGATGTAATTCCTATGGATGTCTTTCATATTTTAATGGGGAGACCATGGCATTTTGATATAAAATTTATTAATAATGGGAGGAATAATACTTATACCTTAGAAAATAATGGTAGGGCACACATTTTTTTTCCAATAGAAGACAAAGAGCAAAAGAGGGAAGCTAGTTTAAGTATACTTCTCATGAGTGGGAAAGAACTCTTGAATGAAGAAAAAAAGGAGAAATAAATGCAGTTTGTTGTAGTGAGGAAACCTAGAGTTATCCTTACAAATACTTGTGTGGAATATTTACCTAAAGAGATCTATGAACTGTTAGAAAACTTTGTTGACATAGTAGTGGATGAGTTACCACACTCATTGCCACCCATTAGGAGTATAAGTAATCATATTTCCCTTATTCCAGAAACTAGTTTACCAAACAAAACAGCTTATAGGTTGACACCTAGAGAGAATGAGGAAGTCAAAAATCAAGTTCAGGAGTTGTTGGATAAAGGTTTAGTCAGGGAAATCCTAAGCCCATGCATAGTACCAAATGTGTTAATTCCAGAGAAGGATGGAGGATGGAGAATGTGTATAGATTCCAGAGCCATCAACAAGATAACCATTAGGTATAGATTCCCTTTACCAAGGATGGATGATTTTATGGATTGTTTGAGTGGAGAAAATTATTTTTCCAATATAGACTTGAAGAGTGGATATCATCAAATAAGGATGAGAGAGGGATATGAATGGAAGACAGCATTCAAGACAAATGAAGGTTTGTTTGAATGGATGGTCATGCCATTTGGGTTGACAAATGCACCAAGCACATTTATGAGATTAATGAATAAAGTATTGAAAGACTTCATAGGAAAAAATTTCATAGTATATCTAGATGACATACTAATATTCAGTAAGATATAGGGAGAACACTTAAGACACTTGACATCAGTGATGAAAAAGTTGCAGCAAGAAAAATTGCTGATAAATCTGAAGAAAATCTCTTTTATGAAGAAAGAACTCATATACTTGGGTTTTGTGATCTCTTCCAATGAATTGAAGATGGATCTAGAAAAGGTGAGAGCAATCAAAGAATGGCCATCGCCATGAAGCATATTTGAGGTAATAAATTTTCATGGGATAGCAGGTTTTTATAGAAAGTTTATCAGAAATTTCGGTGGTATATGTACACCCATGATTGGCACTGTGAAGAAGAAACACACGTATTTTAGTTGGACAAAGGAAGCTTAAAAAAGTTTCAAAGTGTTGAAGGATAAGATCACAAAACAACCAATTATGGTCTTACCAGATTTTGGAAAAACATTTCAAGTGAGATGTGATGCAAGTGGAGTAGCTACTGGAGCAGTCTTCAGTCAAGATAATAGGCCAGTTGCTTATTTCAGTGAGAAGCTGAATGACACCAAGAAGAAGTATTCCACATATGACAAAGAATTTTATGCAATGATTCAAGATTTGAAGAAGTGGAGGCACTATCTAATTCCTAAATATTTTTTCCTGTACAATGATAATCAAGCTTTGCAGTTTATTACTAGGCAAGAAAAGTTGAATCAGATACATGCTAAATGGGTAGAATTTATGAAAAAAAATCTTTTGTTATTAAACATATTGTTGGAAATGCTAACAAAGTTGAAGATTCTTTGATAAGGAGGAGTTTAATCGTACAGGAATTCCAAGTGGAGACCTTAGGGTTTGAACACCTCAAGGAAATGTATCGAGAACATCTAGAGTTTAAGTAAGATTATGAGGCATGTAAGAATCCTTTGTTGGGAGATTGAAGCCCATGGACAAAATATTTGATCCAAGATGGATTATTATTCAAAGGAAGCCAAGTATGCATACCAAAATTCTCAATGAGAGATAACCTTCTAAAATAAAAACACAGCGAAGGTTTAATTGGACATTTTCATCATGATAAGACATTTGCACAGCTGAGCAATTCATATTATTGGTCGAGCATGAGGGAATAGGTGAAAGCATTTGTGAACAAATGCAGAATTTGTCAGCATGAAAAAGGAAGACAACATAACATTGGTTTGTATCAGCCATTACCAATTCCAGGAAGGTCGTGGGATGCACTCAATATGGATTTTGTATTGGGATTGCCTAGAACTCAAAAAGGGAGCCATTCCATATTTTTGTGGTGGAAAAAATTTCAAAAATGGCACATTTAATACCATGCCAGGAGACAAACGATTCTACAAATATAACCAATTTGTTTTTCAGAGAAGTGGTGAGACTACATGGATTTCCTAGGAGTATAGTCTCAGACAGGGACACCAAATTTGTAGGACACTTTTGGAGGACTCTATGGAAGAGGCTGGGGACAAACTTTTCCTTTAGTTCAACATATCACCCTCATACAAATGGACAAACTAAATTAGTAAACAGAAGTATGGGAATCTTTTTAAGAAGTTTAGTCATTGAGAAAGGTCGTCAATGGCACAAGAAAAAATTGCATTTAACAATTTAGTGAACAGAAGCACGGGTAAAATTCCATTTGAAATTGTGTATGGTATATAGCCAAGAGGGATTACATAGTTGATATATCTAAATCAAGATGAGTTCAGAAGTGCCGGAGCAAAAGATTTTGCAACAAAAATGCAGAAACTCCATGACAGAGTCAGAGAGTAGCTACAATACATCAACCTGGAATATAAGAACATAATTGATCAGAAGAGGAGAGAAGTTCAATTCGAAGTAGGAGATGAAGTTTTAGCTCATTTGAGAAAAGAAAGGTTTCAAAGGGGGATATATAACAAAATGAAGATGAAGAAGATAAGACCATGTAGGATTCTCAGAAAATTTGCGGCCAATTCTTATGAAATTGGGTTGCCATCACAATGTCGGGATATCACCGATATTCAATGTTACAGACTTGTATCCTTATAGGAGAGATGAGGCAGGAGAATCATATGATTAGAAATAAGTTCAGTCGAAAGAAAAATTTCCCACAGAAGAAAAACCTCAGATGGAGAAAATCATTGAATAGAGAGCTGGAAAGAATACTAGGAGGAAGACATATCTTGAATACTTAGTGAAGTGGAAAGATCATCCAGTGGAAGATTCAATTTGGGTCACTAAACCTTATATTTTGAATCATGGAAAAACAGTGCAAGAAATCATGGACAGGAGTCCATAAATATTTTAACCAGAGGAGTATGATGCAGGAGCATCGCCTTCAAAGTCAGAGAAGAAAGCGTGGAGGTAGGGATACGACATCTCAACATGGAAGTATTTCAAATCAACATTTAAGTCGGAATTAAATCGAGTTGTTGAGATATTTTGGAAACAAGGTTTTTTAATATATCTTGGTTATAAAGTCTTATACGACTGTAAGGAGTTTCATATATAGAGTGTAGGTGATTATTGGGTAATAACTGATAATTATTGTAATAGGACAAGGTAGGTAACCACTAAGACTTGATAGGATAGGTTGCAGAAAGGATAGAGAGAGCTCATGGAGCCAGTCCTTAGATAGTTTATTGGTGTATTGTAACAGAGATAGGGAGAGAGAGATCAGTAGAGATAAAATAGAGTAGAAGAAAGAGGCAGTGAAGAAATGCAATACTATGTAATTTGTTTCATGAATGAATAGAACAGACAAGATTTTCAAATCCTTCGAACTATGATCATTTTGATGTGTGATTGAACGAATGTTGAATTTTGTGTGTGTGATTTAGCTAATTTCATTCATGTATGATTGTTAAGAGTTAATCATATGAGGTTGAGATGAAACTGGATAAGTTTCAATTGTTTCTCTTCTGAAAATCGTATGCAAGGTGTGCATCTTGTACACAATGAGTGCTTCGACAGAGTCTCGAATTGACTCAGAGGAGTTCAGAGAGAATAAAGGGAACTTAGACAGAGTACAAGGAGTGCACAACATCAAGGAGAAACCAAGCGTCGAAGAAGAAGGACAGAGGAACACAAGGAGTGCGGGAATAATTTTTTTTCGATAAATCCTTTGAACTGAGTTATCAAAATTCTTTCAGGAGTCCCTAAATACTACACCTTCAGGGTTTGGGGAATTGTGAAGGGGCAGAGGGTTATAGCATTGGTTCATGGTGGGGCGACCTATAACTTCATTGATGTTGCACTTGTCACTAGGAGACAAATCCCTATGGAGGATTTCGAGGGATTCAGTGTGGTAGTATCATATGGATACAACATGATGTTTACTCATAGG
This sequence comes from Picea sitchensis, assembly GCA_010110895.2. NCBI lineage: Eukaryota > Viridiplantae > Streptophyta > Pinopsida > Pinales > Pinaceae > Picea > Picea sitchensis. The sequence goes on along the minus strand of SNQJ01S0079154.1, from coordinate 40,533 downwards.
ATCATAGGATTGGAAGTAACATTGGGAAACTATACGTTGACTGATGACTTTTATGTCGTGGATTTAGTAGATACTCATGTGGTTCTAGGAGTTTAGTTTTTATACTCATTGGGAGATATCTGCATGAATTATTGGGACATGAGGATGGAGTTCTGGGACCAAGGGTGGACAACGAGTCATCCTAATAGGTATGTCGACAGGTGCCCCGAGTATCATATCTAACCAACTCATGGAGGCACCTTTTTAGACATGGGGATGTGTCTTGTGAAGTGGAGTGCTTGATCACCATGGAGAATCTATCACAGGATCGTCAACAATACCCTATGGATATCCAAGAATTTATTGGAAATAATGAAAGAGTATTTGAACCATTGCCAGTAGGAAGACCTCCTTACAGAGGATTTTAACATGCCATTGAGTTAGAAGAGGGGTCTAAGACCATGATCACCACACCCTATAGGCATCCGAAAAGGTTAAAGGATGAAATAGAGAAGGCCATAATGGATTTGTTGTATATGGGACATATCAGGCCTAGTTCTAGTCCCTTCTCCTCTTCAGTTGTACTAGTGAAGAACAAGGATGGTACCATAAGGATGTGCATAGACTACAAGGTTCTGAACAAGAAGACCATCAAAAATCGATACCCAATACCTAGGATTCATGAGCTGATAGACGAGTTGCATGGGGAGGTGTACTTGTCAAAGGTTGATCTGCAATCACGATACCACCAGATTCAGAGAGGAGAGGAGGATATCCATAAAACAACATTCAGGTGTCACTATGGGCACTATGATTTTTTAGTCATGCCCTTTGGGTTGACTAATGTATCAACTACCTTTTGGTCATGCATGAACCATATATTCAACAAACAGTTGAGGAAATTCTTACTGGTGTTCTTCGAAGATCTTCTGATCTACAATCAGACATCAGAGGAACCTCTGAAGCATGTGGATGAGATTCTCACCATTATGGAGGAGAAGTCACTTTTTTCCAAGGTGGAAAAGTCTGAGTTTGGGTTGAAAAAAATCCTCTATATGGGGCACTTGATTGGTGTTGAAGGAGTTAAGGTACATTAGGACAAGATACAAACAATCTTAGATTGGTCCACCCCCATATTACTCAAAGATTTGCATGGAATATTTGGGATATGCAGTTATTTTGGGCAATTCGTTAAAGAATTTTCACAATTGGTTGTACCACTGACATACCTCACCAACAAGGGGGTGTTCTGATGTTCATAGGGTGCAAAAGTATCATTTGATAGATGAAGAGGGTTATGAGCACTTTCCTAGTATTGGAAATTGTAGATTTCACACAACCTTTTGTCCTGGAGTGTGACACATCCGGTTAGGGGATAGGTGCAATGCTAATGCAAAACCGACATTCGATAGATTTCAAGAGCAGAAAGATAAGATAGCTAGAGAATCTCTATCCAATATATGATAAAGAGATGTTGGCTATCATGCATGCATTGGCCAAGTTCAGAAAATACCTGGTAGGAGGACACTTTGTGGTTAGGATGGACCACAATAGCTTGAGATATTTCTTGGAGCAATGGAATCTGAACAAGAGGCAACAGAAATGGGTGAGTAAGGTGTCGATCCAAATTTATGAGCAAAACAAAAAAGAATAACATAATGAATACAATAACACAGACATAATAAGAACAACAAGAGATATCCAGTGAACAATAACTTCTATTGAATAAATAAAATAGGTTGATACTATAAAACTGCAAAACTGAAAACAACTTGCTCGAATGGTGGTAGCTATCTCTGAGAAGAGATGTGGCTACTACACGCATTTTTCTGAGCATAATGGTTACAATGAGGCTCTAGAGGCCTTTTTAACATTACTCATGAATGCCAAAACCCTAGACATCCAAAAACCTAACCCTAGGAGATGGAACGCCAAAATTTATGTGGGCCCTGATGGGTAAGTTGGTACCTCAACTTCACAAGGTCGTAACTTTCGCATAAGGCCTCCTTTTTAGGTGCGATAGCCCATTGGAAAGGTATTTTCAAGAATTATACATTATGTCATCAAACTCTGACTCTATCTATAGTTTGACTGTGGCAAGCCAAAAAAGCATTGTGTAGGTCCCCAAAACGACCATGGAAGTATAGAAATATGTACTAAAATGAAAATATCCAAGATAAATCAGTTGGATTAGGTGGGAGGCCACCAATATCCAACTGGAAGTTGTGTAGAGCTTTAGAAAACAGCATAAATGTATAAACCACAATTACAAAGAATTACACAAGAACGTGTTGAACTAAAAATTGTCAATAGGAGCCAGTTGGAATAGGTGGGTGGCCACCAATATCCACCTGGATCAGTGCTGCCCCCTTAGGAAGTAAGGGTCTCCATTGTGTTGAGTTCCCTCATCATGTGAGAAAACTTCTGCTAAATTTGGTCTTGGATGAGCCACTTGCCTTGGTGTAGGAGTTGCCTTGCCTTGACAACCCAATAAAGTTGTATCCTATGTTGGTGAGTTCCCTTGACCTATGTGTCCACTATATGATTAGTAGATGCATGTTCCATGTAGTTAGGGTTGAGTTATTTTAGTGTCAACTGTTCTATGATCTCTGAGGTGTCAAATAATGGTGGAAAATATGGGCGAAATAGGTCCACATTGAATACTGGGTGCAATCCAAGGAAGGGTGGAGTCTTGATCTCAAAAGCATTACTACCCACAGCCTTGGTGATAGTGTAAGGCCCATAGAGAAGTGGGTGGATCTTTTGATGGGGCCCTATAAGGTTCTCTTTCTGCAAATGTAACCGGACCTTTTCTCCCACCTGAAACTAGTGAAGTACCTGGTGTTGATCATGGTGTTGCTTGTACTTAGCATTGGATTTCTCCAAAATCTCATGGGCCTGTTGTCGGATGTGCTAAATTTTCTCAATGAATCTAGTGGGTTTGTCAGCTTCAGACTGAACATGGGAATATTATTCATGTGTGGTTGCAAGAGGTAATGCAACATAAATGTGACCCAAGGGTTGGAATCCTAGGCCCACCAGAAATGGGATATGTCCAGTGGAGCTATGGAGAGCCCTGTTGTAGTTGTGTTCAACATAGGGAAGACTCTCATCCCATGTACATGGATACTTAGAGTTGTACATGCGTAGTATGTGCACAATCATCTAATTGACGACATCTGTCTGGCCATCGGTTTGGGGGTGGAAAGCAATGGATTTAGTGATCTTGGTGTCCAACAGTGACCAAAGACTCGACCAAACTGTGTTGAGGAACCTGCTATCCCGATTTGAGGTGATGGTCTATGGTATCCCAAAATAGACCCACACCCATTCGAAGAAGATATTGGCAGTATATTTCATTGTCATGCTCTTCTTGCAGGAAGTGATAATGGCCATCTTCAAAAACCGATCAACCACCACAAATACACAATCACTGCCATGCTTGGTGGATCGAAGGCCGGACATGTAAACCATCGAGATGGATTCCCAAGGCCTCTTAAGACTAGGAGGAGGGGTGTATAATCCTTGCTTCTTGATGGTTGTCTTGGAAATGACACATGAAGTGCAATATATGATATACTTGTTGATGTCTTGTCAAAGTTTTGGCCAACACAAATGTTTTTGTAGAAAAACCACAATTTCCTCCACGCAAAAATGTCATGCCATCCGACTGTAGTGAGCCTCCCAAATAAAATTTGCATGCTCACTTGTGGGAACACAGAGGTGGCCTAGATGGAATAACAGTCCATCCTAAATGTGAAAATCTGTGATATTTTCTCAGGGAATATTTTAAGAACCCCCCTAATTTTATATGTATATTAAATGGGGGAATCCCCATGACACATGGGAGAGTGTGAAGGCTATTTTATCAATAACATAATATGCATATATAATTTTTTGGTGAATCTTCCACCAAATTATATAATCTTGTAAAATTTGGGTGAATCTTGCATGAAATTAGAAAAGCTTGTGAAATTGTGGTGAATTTTCACATAATTATAAAACCTTTTAAAAGTCTTGGAAAATCTTTTAAAAGTCTATTAATTTAAATGAATTTGAATCAGTGTTCGATCTTGGGAGTATTCCAAGAAAATATGGTATTGAAACACCGTGCTAAAACACCTAGCTGAAACACGTTGGACGCATGAAGAACACTATGAAGAATTAATAAGAATGTTCAATGAATGCATATATGTTGGTGTTGAAACACCATGCCAAAACACCATGATGAAACACACACGAATAATACTATGTTAATATACTCAAGTGAGACATTGTTGGGTGCTAAAATTGCCCCTTTTTCCTTATCATTTCCATGCTATTTTCATCTCATTCTCTTGTATTAATTCATCCCTATTATTTATATTTCCTATGAGAACATCAATCTTGGAGCAGGTACAATTCATTATTCATTCAACATTGTGTTATGTTAAATATTAATTCATACTTTACTTCTAAACTAGGATGATGCTCTCTTAGTCCTGACTCCTAATTTGGGTAATTACATAGTCATACTTGTAAACCACAGAGATGTACATATATGAAAATATGTTTGTGCTGAAACATTTGGCTCAAGATGAAACACACTCCACGCATGAAGAAGACTATGTAGAATTAATAAGAATGAATGCAGATATGCTAGTGCTGAAACACATGGCTGAAACACGCTGCATGCATGAAGAAGACTATGTAGAAATAATAAGAATGTTAAATGAATGTAGATATGTTGGTGCTGAAACAACATGTTGAAACACAATGCTGAAACACACACAAAGAAGACTATGTTAATATACTTAAGTGACTCAGTGAGACATTGTTGGGTGTTAAAATTAACCCTTTTTCCTTATCATTTCCATGTCATTTTCTTCTCATTCTCTTGTATTAATTAATCCCTATTGTTTACATTTCCTATGAGAACATCAATTCTAGAGCAGGTGCAATTCATTATTCATTCCACATTGTGTTATGTTAAAACTTAATTCATAGTTACTTTGTAAACTAGGATGATGTTTCTGTAGTCCTAATTTGGGTAATTACATAGTCATACATGTAAACCATGAAGATGTACATATATGCATATATGATGGTGCTGAAAAACCGTGTAGAAACACCTGGTTGAAACATGTTGCATGCCCAAAGAAGACTATGCGGAATTAATAAGAATGAATGCATATATGTTGGTGTTGAAGCCCGAAACACCGTGTTGAAACACCGTGTTGAAACACCATGTTGAAATATTATGTTGAAACAGACAAAAAGAATACTATAGGCCATGGCCCCATCAATTCCATCATATCGAACTGGCAGAGCTACTCCACCATCTTCATCCATGGTCGTCAGTAATAAGTATCTATTAATGGAAGGTACTCATAAGTTGAATGTAATCGCCACCTCATATTTTGCTTATCGACGACCACTGATCAGTGCCCGCATGTAGGTGTCTGAGGTTTACATCCTACAGTATGACTGGTCGCTGTGACATGTGTTTGACATTATATTGTGAAATAATGATTGTTCCACGCCCTTCCACATCACCAACATATGACCAATACTGTCAGTTCAAGTTGGGGGGTATCCCATAATCCATGAATAAATTAAGTAACCATCGCCATAAAAATTCAATCACCATGGTTGTGAGGTTGATTTTTCCCACGAAATTCAGTGTTGAAAGATTGTGGTTGGTAGGATTCAACGTTCAACCTATCCAACTAATATATTCACATTTGCAAGTCTTTCTTCCTACTCAGTATCTCCTAGGTGGACTAAAGTACTAGTCACTTTAAAAGTAATAATTTAATATCTTTGAATTTTGAGTTTCTTGGAGTAGATAAACTGATTTTATTTGAATAATTCGACAGAATATTCCCTTGAAAGTTCCTAAGCTTTCCTCCAACAGCATTGAATTCCATAATCAATTGAACATCAAATTTTTTTCTTAAAAAAATCATATTTTTCTTGCATACTAATAATCAAGCCTTCTTAGCATCCTTTTTTCCATCTTAAGCTCATATGACGAGTTTTAAAGTCTAAAAATAATATTTTGAAAAGGACACTACAGGAAGTTCCTGCAACTCTCCACACAGGAAAACGGCCGACGCTATAGGAAGTTCCCACAACAGCGTGTTTTCAATAAAATAACAGTTTTTGGTTTTTTGTGATGGTTGAAGGTGAAACATGATAATTACACTATTGCACACCCTAAAATACACATATGACATGAGTAGTGAGGTAGCAAAAGGTAATGATAAACCATGATGGCATCAAATATCATATGCTTTGTTTTTCCTTATAACAACAAGAGGGGTTTTGGAGATGGTTTTATGATTCTTAGGGATACATTTAAACATTTTTGTCCTTCAGAAATCATTTTTGATCATCAGAAAAGATTTTTGGATCAGTATTGTATGAAAAAAGAGAAAACAGACTGATGAAAACAAGAGATTTTTTGGAAATGATTGTTTTTGTAGTCAAGTTCAAATTCAGTCTTTGACCAAATGGAGAGGAATTTGTGAAAAACAAAAGATTGTTTTCTCAAAAAGGAGCTCATGTAAAAAATCCTATCTCATGTTTTACACATGTGTCACTATTTGGGAGATACAAGCATATCTTTATAGCTCATTTTTCAAATTTGAAAATTTTGGAATTTCTTGTTTTAGTCATCAACTATGAGCACATACTACGAGGATATGGAGAGGTATTTTGAAAAACGAAAAGAGGGTATTGTCAAGAATAGACCCAATAAAAAAAACCTCTATCATTTTTTACACAACTATTATGGTTTGGGATATATTAAGTGATTGTGCAACCCTATTGTTTAGAAATTCGCCATATGATGTAAAATGGGGTAGTCAACCCTTAGTTTGATTCCACATGTGCCAAGAGGAGGTGCCAAGTCAGGAAGAGGATATGTTGGCCCTTATTCTTGTTCCTTTAATAATTGATGAAGAATAATGTCGGTGCCTCATCCAGGATTAACACAATGCTCTACTTCTTGATCTCTTCCTTCAGCAAGTCAAAGCATGCTTCCTCAAAGTTCAATTTGAGCTTAGACCCCAGTATCAACATTGTATCTTCATATGATAAATGCATGCTTCCAAGGGGAGTAATGATGGAGTCTCCATCAAAAACTTGAGCACTACACACCACCAATTATTCCTTGAGCTATCAAAATTTTATTTATATGTTCCTGTGCTTTCAGATTCTTTCATCTTCATTCGAAGAAAATTCTTTCCAAGATGAAGCTTAGAATTCAAATCCTTATTTTCATAAATCTAAACCAACTTGTCCCATGCACCCTTCAAGGTTTTGGACTAACTTTCAATTGAAACAATGTTGTCACTTAAATGGTGAAATATAGGCTTGTGATTACCCATCATGTATCTCCCATTTCTTGACTTCATCCATTCATGTAGAGGTTGCCTTCACCTCGTTCCCATTCACACTGTCAAGAAACTCATTGTCCAACAATAATGTCTCCATCAAAGTTTCCAGAGGCTAATTTTATGTTCATCAAATTGTCGTACCGGATTCTTTGATTCTATAGAAATGCCCATAGCCATATTTTAAGCTCTTCTACAGATGTTTTATTATCATGGACACAAAGAATCCAAAATAGGATTTCAAACACAACACAAACTACCTATATATCTGAAACTATGTAAGAAACCAGAGCATGCAGTCATGACTCACAATGCAAGAAAAGATTTATGAACGGTTACAGGAATTAAAAAAAAAATGCAGAGACAAGAACTACTAGAGCAAGAAAAATATATGTTTAACAACGCTTCCCAATTGCAAACATGAAGTTTTTCACAATACAAATGAGGGAAATTGATTCTATTTCATTGATATACATAAATGTATATATATAAGAAAAGTACACAAGAAACAATTGAAACTCCAACTGTCCCAATCAACCCAAATGTTTTAGCTCCATGTAGATGAATTTCTTGACTATGTACACTCGAACGTTGTGTATTTACAATAGAGATTACTGGAGAAACTTCCCTTGAGCATAGATCACAAAGATTGTTTACCAAAAACTATTGTGATTGTGGCCCATAGAATTATGATTGTGGTTATCAGGTTGGCCCTTTATAGCCTATTTATTTTGTGTTTTAGACACTTGTTTCTTAGATAAAGGGTTCATTTAGTATGTGTTTGGTCATGGGGATAGACATGTAGACATTTTCTGGTTTGGATTTGAGTACTCTCACTAGGTTCCATTTCATGGACTGCAGTGATAGTTTTGTTTTAATATGCATGTAATTGTTCCCAGATAATAAAGGAAAGGAATGGAAAGATGCTTCCTTTCTACTTAAATGAACATCCTCCACCTATCAAGAGGTGGGACATTGTTTTATATTGTTATGACATGTGCCCTTCCAACGCAACTTAACGACCATAATGGCTTTCGCTTAGAAACAACCCCCTTGTCGGGATTCACCAAATTACAAGAGGCGAGCATGTCACATGGGGGAATCAAACCCTGGTAGGGTAATAACAAGACCTTGTTTTCATGGCCTACTTGGAAAATGTAAGGATCCGTGCAATTTTTTCCTGATTTCTCCCTTAATGTTTACTCATGAACCATTTGTCAATATTTTGGATGCCAATAGTTTATAAAACAATAAACATGTAATGACAACAAATTAATTGAAAGAAAATTTAATATCCTAATATATATAAGCAAAAAAATATCTCAGACCGATCTTTTTTTGCTAGTTTCGGGAGGGAATACATATACAACGGTCATCTTACAAATTGTTTAGATACGACCTTGCTTAATGATGCCTTTTACAGGTATGATATAAAAAAGTTTGGATATTGTAGAATTGATGAGAAGTTGAATCATTCCCCTCTTGGCCACCATAAATGCTTGGGTTGTCACCTATAGGCCCACAAGAATGTTCTTCCAGGAATACATCCTCTTCTTAATAGGAAACCCGCCCCACTAATAGGGATATCAGTTACAGGTAGTGGGTATTACGCCCAACATCAAAGAATAAACCCAATCGGTGATGATAACTCAGCCCATATGTGAGATTTGTCTCCCCACACATACAATTCGACCTTGCATAAGGAAAACTCGGCTAGAGAAGAGCCACGAACCCAACAAATATGAGATTCGACCCCCAATTCTGATACAAATGTTCAACAATAAAAAATATTCCTAGCAGGATGATAAATGGTTGGCCAATAACTCAAATCATTCCCCAATGCTCCCAATACTCACCCAACAGGAGGCCACAAGTAGAATAATGTTGCCTCTTTGAATTATTTTCACCCAACAATAAAAAAAGGCACCTAGAAAAAGACTCGAAGAACAAGGAAGCATACATACTTCATTTGCCACAATGTACCATTAAAGAGGCATATGCAGCTCATGGAATGTTTTTGAAAATCAAATTCGTGGGTACTGAATATTTGTAGGTGGTAATCATTTTATTTTCTATGGAGCTCAAGAATTTTTGTGTTTTCTCCAATAGAGTAAGTGGAATGAAATTCCTCCAAAGGCATATGGAACTTGTTATATAAGTCACAACCACAAGCTAGAGGAGGGACCCTGGTGAAAGACCATGAACATATCATAAAAGAAGGGAGAAATACATATGAAAATTCCCATGGCCAGAAAATAGGGTGAAATACCTCCGAAAAATTCCATACTTCAAAAAATTAGGGCGAAGGGAGAATCAAGTTTGAATGTGACAGGGAGAAAATATATTTTTGTGATCTCCGCTCAAAAATACTAGTGGGTGAGGGATTTTTGATATAATATTTTTAAAATAAATTCGGGGCTATATATATTGAAATCCTTCAAAAACTTCTATAGAAATAATTCACCCAACCAAAATTTAATACCCTCTAATTTCACCCATGGGTGAAATTTCGCCCCTAAAATTTTCTATGCATTTGCTCCTGTACCCAAGAGTTGATAGGTGGTGGCGAAGTCAGGGTCACACTGATAATGTTGGGGCCACTCATATGCCTCATGCCCACAGGAATGGAGCACTGTGGTGAGTGCAGCAACATGATGGCGACTGATGCAATCAACGTCATGATTTGTGCTCCATGTTTTATACTTGATGTTGCCATGGAACTAATATAGGTATGTGGACCACTTTTGATGGCGGTCGTTCTATAACTTCCCCTATGTCTGTATGAAATGAAAAGGCTTGTGATCAGTGTGGATGATTGTCTCCATTCCCATAATGTAATGTTTTCATTGATGATAGGCTTGCACAATGGAATACATTTCTTTGTCATAGGTAGGGTATTTACGGATAGTATCTGAGAGTCTCTCACTATGGTATGCTACTAGATGACCATGTTGAGTGAGAATGCACCTACAATATAGTCGAAGGCATCAGTCTCAATCTTGAACGATTGTTGTAGATCAGGTAAGGAGAGTACTGGAGTTGAGCACAAGCAATGCTTCGGATCATCGAATTCTTTTTGTTGCTCCTTCCCCCATGCCAACTTTTCCTTTCCAATGCCCTTGGTTACTTGGCAGAGGGCCCATGCAATATGGGAGAATCCCAACATGAAACTTCGGTAGAAGTTGGAAAGTACCAGGAAGATCTCAAGCTTGGTTAGTGTGGTCGAGGCTGGCTAGTCACGAGTAACTTGGATCTTAGTTGGATCCACATGTACCCCATGCTCATCAAACAATGTAGCCCAAGTATTGGAACTTGTTCATGACAAAGGACCATTTTTCTAGGTTGTCATATAGCTTATGCTTCCGCAAAGTGCCCAAAACCTATTGAATATGCTGCATGTTCTCCTCCCAAGTTTTGTTGAAGATGAGGATGTCATCTAGATATACCACCACAAAAGAGTTGTTGAGGGGTCTCAATACATCATCCATCAATCTCATGAAAGTTGTTGGTGCATTTGGTATGACAAAGGGCATGACCAACCATTCGAAGAGACCTTCTTTAGATTTGAAAGTTGTCTTCCATACATCACTTGGATCTATGGGAACCTGGTGGTAGCCAGACTTTGTGTCAAACTTGTTGAAGAGATTTTCCCCCTTTAGTTGGTCAAGAAGGTCATCAATTCAAGGAATTGGGTACCGATTCCTGACTATGATTTTGTTTAATGCTATGTAATCAATGTAGAGCCTCCAGGTCTCGTATTTCTTCTGCACTAGCACAATCAGGCTTCTGCAAGGGGAGGAGTTGGTTCTAATGTGCCCCTTTTAAAGCAGCTCTTAGATCTGGTGCTTGATTTCATCATTTTCCATCAACAATCAATGACAGATTGGTCCATAAGGAAGCAGTGCACCGAGGGTTAGATAAATTGGATGATTGACTTGGCATTGCGTCGGTACCCCGGTGGGTGAGGAGAAGATGTCTCTGTACTCTTCCACGGTCCTGTCCACTTGATTCTGCTGCAAAGAGAGGATCTATGTAGAGGTCACGAATGTGGTGGTGACCTTCTTCTTACTATGAGCATGGATCACAAATAGGACAAACTTCTATGTCTGTGAAATGACCTTACTGCATTTCTTAGCATAAATTAAAGAAATAGCAGTAGGCGACGCTACCTCTAGTATCTTGTACAATTGTCTACCCAAAGTAGTAATAACATTGTGGGGTCTAGACTCATACACAACATGTTACTTCCAAAAAATTGGTTGTCTTAAAAGAACATCACAAACTTCAAGGGGAGCAATATCACACAATGACTCATCTTTGAAGGGCTTGATGTTGTAGGGAAGACGACACGGTTGGCTAACATGGAGATATCGTCCTTGGTTAAGCCAGTCGATGGTGTTATCGGAAGGTCTAGCTGCTTGACAACCTCTATTGAAATCAGGTTCTTCTGACTGTCGCTATCAACAATGAAATGCAGTGGAGTCCCCTTTACCCACATCTGTGAGTGAAAGAGGAGTTCCCCTTCCTCCAGTTCTTCTCATTCGCTTGGTTGGACTTTAGTGGTAGTGACAGTGGCACTAGGTTCGACATCAATGATCCACTTCCCACTTTCTGGATTTGATTCGGAGTCAGAATATTCCTCTGACTCAGAAGCTTTCATCTCGACCATCAATGATTTCTTGGAGCGACATTCTTCGGTGTTGTTCCAAGCGCTTTTATGGTATTCACACCATTTTCTTGTGTCCTTCTTCGACTTCTCATTAGCCTCCTTGGGTTGCGGCTTGGACTGGTTGTCTTGAGAGCGTACATATTTTATTTGTCCCTTGTTTTGGGGGTTGGGGATGCTTTTGTACTACTTCGACTGTCAGGAGTTTGCAGATCCAAACTCTTGCCTCTTTTTCTTAATTTTTTGCTCGATCTTAACAACATATATATAAGCCGCACCTAATGATGTGATGTCCAAAAACTCTATTTATGTTTGAATGTATCTATGCAGAAAAATATGGTATTTGAGCACCAAATGTCGTTCAAAGTCTTTGATACCCAAATTGGTGCATAGGGTATGGAAAATATTGGTGAAATCTGGTACTCTCTGGTCCCTTTCCTAATGCGGTGTGGTCCATCTTGTGTATTGGTCCTCGTAGCTTCCAACAACATAGTAATGTTCTTTAATGACATCCCTGAAAGAATCCCATGTGGGGGCGACCACAAATATTCCATATTCCTCTATGGCCCTTTTCTCAGAGTAAGTATCACAAGTCCTTAACATAGGGGACGTCCTTGAGGAGTGCAAAAGTAATCATTTCCCTGTCGAAAAAATTATGGACCGAAAAATCCCCCTCGAGCAGATTCAACCATTTATCTACAACATCTGCATCTATAAGCCCTTCAAATAATGGAATATAAAAATTTACGTGTACCTTGAAGGGGGTTGCATGGCTGCTTGATTAAGATGTGTCTCCTGTGGGTAGCCACCAAAGGATCTGTGCAAAGTTGTCCATCATGTCATTCCTTTTTTGTGCAAGGGCTTCCTTGAGCAACATTATAAAAGGATATCCTGCTCCATCATCTTTCTTCTCGTCCCCCATGGGTTGTTGTCGGTCTTGGCATGGTCGATATTGCAAAGGCTCGATTGGTTCAAGTCCCAACTTCTTGTACCTTGATCTTGTCAGGGACATGCATGAAGAAAACTAAATGAATAGAAGATCGCTCTGATAACATTGATCTCGATTTATGAGTGGAACGAAAAGAATAATAGACTAAATACAATAACACAAAGATACTGAGAACAACAATAGATATCTAGTGAACAATAACTTCTATTGAATAAGTAAAATAGGATGAAACTATAAAACTGCAGAACTGAAAACAACCTGCTCGAATGGTTGTATCTATCTCTGAGAAGAGATGCGACTGCTACATGCATTTGTCTAAGTAGAATGATTACAATGAGGCTCCAAAGGATTTTTTAACATTACTCATGAATTCCAAAAACCTAGACATCCAAAAACCTAACCCTAGGAGATGAAACACCAAAAGTTATGTGGGTTTTGATGGATAATGTGGTACCTCGACTTCCCGGGGTTGTAACTTTTGCATACAATCTTTGTTTTAGGTGCGTGATAGCCTGTTTGAAAGGTATTTTCAAGTACTATGCATTATTTCATTAAAATATGACTCTCTCTATAGTTTGACTATGGCAAGCAAAAAAACACCGTTTAGGGCCCCAAAACGACCTTGGAAGTATAGAAAGATGTACTGACCTAAAAACATCCAAAATAAGTCAGTTGGATTAGGTGGGTGACCACCAATATCCACCTAGAAGTTGTGTAGGGATTCAAATAGCCTCAGAAGTGTAGAACCCACAATTACAAAGAATTACAAAAGAACGTGTTGAACTAAAAATGTTCAAGAGAAGCCAGTTGGAATAGGTGGGTGGCCACAAATATCCACCTGGATCAGGTGCAAACATATAATTTTGACAATGAGTATGTAAAGGGGAATAAGAACACAATTTATGACGCCATCTCTAGGACACCTACAACTTTCTCCATGAATTTTTTTTTATCAAACCGAAAGCCCATTCTTTTGGTGGAATACTCCAAGAACACCTTTTCGTCTCAGCTGATGGAGGGAAATATTTAGGATGACAAGTACACGGTAGTGAATGACATCATCTACTACAAAGATATGATTTATCTTATCCCTAAGCCTGAACTCAAGGATAATATTTTGAGGGAAGTAAATGATATGCCACTGGTAGGGCACCAAGGGTATTTGAAGAGCTACAGGTAGGTGAGGGAGAGATTCTCATGGAAGGTTCTCAAGGAGGATATACTTCATCATGTGAGGGAGTGCATGATTTTCTAACAGAACAAGTCAAAGTTTACACATCCTGTGGGACTACATCAACCATTGCCTATCTCGAAGCAGAAGTGGGATAGTATTTCCATGGAATTCATCACAGGTGATCCAGGTGGATATCGGTGGCCACCCACCTTTTCCAACTCACTCAAAACAATTTTCTAGCAATTTTGGCAATTTACTATTTTTAGGAGTTTTAACTTCCAAGGCCATTTTGAGGGCCTAAATGAAGGTTTTTCGGGATCAAAATTCTCAAAGATAGTCAAAGGAATGATTGAGCCCCCAAAATGAATTTCATTGACGATAAGTTTCCAACGGGATATCGTGCGCCTAAAACAGAGATTGTATGCAAAAGCTACGATCCCGAGAAGTTGATGTACTGACTTACCCAAACGAGGCCCACATGACTTTTGGCACTTCATCTCCTAGGGTTAGGTTTTTGGATGTCTAGGGTTTTTGACATTCCTGTTTATTGTAAAAAGGCTTGCAGAGCCTCATTGTAATCATCTTCTTGCGAATGCGAGTAGCCGTCACATCTATTCTTAGAGATAGGTTGCCACCATTCTAGCGAGTCTTTCCCTCTGTATTTTTACAGTCTTTGTACATTTATTTCATTAATAGAAATCGTGTATTAATGTATCTATATGTTTATGGTTGCATCTCTGATACATTTATGTTATATTATTGGATATCCGTGATATCTTTGTGCATTTCTTTATTATATCTCCGCTCTCATTTCGTGCCGAAGAATAATCTGGATCAACAGGATTTCCAAAGGTGGAGGGTAGGGATTTTATCTACATGGTAGTGGACAAATTGACTAGATATGCACACTTCTTTGTCATTCCTTTAGAGTATAATGCATCTCAAGTAGCAGATCTATTCTTTAGAGAAGTCTTCAAACTCCATGGTCTTCCAAGGGACATAGTCAGTGATCGGGATAGCAGGTTCCTCAACGTGTTTTGGCAGGAGCTATTCAAGTTATTTGAGACATAGTTGACACCTAGCACTAGCTATCACCCTCATACAGACTGGAAGACCGAGACAGTAAACAAATGGATCGAGGGGTACCTGAGGAACTATGTGTCAGGGAAAAAACAAGTATGGATAAAGTGGTTGCATCTTGGGGAGCATTGTTACAATACCACTCATCACATGTCCATCGAGATGAGCCCATTCAGGGAATTGTATGGCTATGATGCTCCATTTTTTATCGATTTGGCATTTGGAGAGAGTAGAGCTCCCAAGGCCAAAGATTAGTTGCAGGAAAGTCAGGACATAGTGAGAGTCCTTAAGGCATTTGTAGGTCGCTCAAAATTAATAAAAGATGTATGAAGATAGGAACATAGCAGAACATAGCCTTGAGGTTGGGGACCTAGTCTTCCTCAGGTTGCAGCATTACAGACAATCATCACTGAAAAAGAGTGGTGCAGAGAAGTTGAAGCCTCTCTTTTTACGGACTCTACAGAGTGATCAAGAGAGTTGGGAAAGCAGCATACAGTTGGAGCTAGAAGGGAGATATTTATATTTAAATGAAATTGGAGGGAAAATAAAGTGAGGGTTTGATTTGGTCAAAAAGGGGAAAGAACTAGAAGGTCCAAAGGAAGGATAAATAGAGGGGTAACCCTTCTCTTTGACATTATGATTTGATCTGTCATCTTGGAGTTCTCTTGGAGCCATTGTTTCGTTGGGGTTTAGCAAAACCCTTCCACTACTACAGTTTAGTTTCGGTGGTGCAACATCCACCATATCTAGACAAGAGGATAGTCCACCTAACGATTTCCACTACAGTTTTAGGTGGAGATTTATGTTCAGTTGGAGGTTTGCGCAGGAAGTTTGCGAAGATTTTCCAGAGAGGCCGATTCAGAATTTCACAGGTGACAAGAGGGTTTTGGAGAGACCGCAGTTTAGGGCACCCGGTGGGTTGAGTACGTGGCGTCGCGTGAAGCCTCGATAGACGTCCAACAGTTGTCCCGCGAGGACGTCTACCAACAGGGTTGCAACAAGCCGATTGGATTGGGTTCGTATGATTACACGAGGGATTGAAGGGCCGCAAATAGAGCGGGCATTGCTAGAGCATAGCAACACACCGAACATAATAGATTTAGCATCATTCTAAGTTTTCTTGTATTGTTTCTTTTATCAGATTTGTGCAGCTGCCTTGCAGCCCTTAGATTTGTGTGTTCAGGAGTATTCTATAGTTGTTATTACAACTATTAGATATCATAATATTGTTGTTTTCATCCATAATAAGATGCTATGGTTATTTGTTCTATTTTTTGTGTAATAAATGCATGCAATGTGTTTGTCAATATTTCTATATGAGCATACTCTTTGTAAGGTGTTAACAACACATTAATACCAAGTGTTTAAGTGTTTGACATATTTACATAAGGAAAATTAACAATTTTAGACAGAAAACGTAATTAACCCACATAACCTAGATGGGGACGTTACAGAAAACCCGTGCGCCTCCTCCTTTGAGCTGCCATGTCCATCATGGTGATGGCGAGAAGGAAAATGGTGATGGCGAGAAGGAAAATGCAGTGAATGGGGCATTCTGAAATGAGGCAGATGAAAGTGGTGCTTATCGTTGCCTTGATCGGAATGTCGCATGTTTTCCATGTGCACTGCACCGCCTCAATGGCTTGTAACTCTAAGCTTTTATTCATAGAAATTCAGTTTCAGACTGCACATAGCACATGGCATTTTTCAAATCCCAACTCCAAAAAGATGCCGATGGCCCAATTCACTCGAGGAGGCCACGGAGTAGGAAGCTTAGGCGGCTCTGAAAGATATTGTCGATAACTTGAGCGGAATCAGAGAGACGTTGCACAAAGATCGAGGACGTTTGACATATTCGAAATTAAAACCGCCCCAATACGAGCTTCACATAGCACAAACCGGGGGCGAAGCTGGGACGAAAGCAGGGAGGAATACCTTCCCAATTCGATTATAGCCGTTCGGTGGCAGAGAAAATGTTTTAAATTGCATTGCGCTGGCAGCCTCAAACAAATCAACTCGCCGGCCTGATTCAGGTATGGTAAAAGAAAAACGAATAATAAAGACAAAGAATGGTAGATAGCGACTCGACGCCGTGTTGTTTACACTTGAAAAACCAGCACACTTTCCTCGTGCACGCACAAAGTATAAAACACTACACTTATCTACATTTTCCTGGTGGATGGGCAAGATTCATTTGATATACTAATATTGTCCACATCTTCCACATTCCCTACACCTGTGGTCACATAGAAACCACGCCGGGAAGCGGTTGACTCCAGGAGCATCACCGGCCAGTGAGACTTTGAATTTTTTGGGCAGTATCACCAAATATCTTAAAGTCGGTATAATTGCTATGTGACCACATTCACATACATAACAATCTAGTTTCTTCGTTTCATATTTCAGTTCATTGCAATATCAACTAGCACAACCGCAAACTCGTTGCTGGTGAAAGTTTGTCCAAAAAATGAATGAAACGCCACCATAAAATGAAATGTGGTCATAAAATGTGAAGGGTTTTGCACAAAGATGAATTGGACGCTAGCTAAGGCTTAGATGAGTTGGACATAGGTATGAAGACAACTGGGTAAGAGGCACAACTTGGTCTCATGCATGGCTAAATTGTTTTAAGTGTTCTATGGAGAATGGGATATATAGGAGGTAGACATGCAGGAGCAAGGTTGGTCAAGACAAGTAGGAAGAAAAGGTAGTGTTTCCTTAGGTTATTTGTACTATTGTAAAAAAACCACAAGCAATGGCAGGGCTTCCTTGTTTTACTCTGTTTTCACATTCTTCATAATAAAAGTTAAGGCACCTAACTTGGGTGCCACCGAATATATTGTGTTGCATATTGTGGTTTCTTGTTGTTGGGATGTTGAACTTGATGCTATAACTGAAGTGGCTAAGTATCTATTGGTTATGTTGAAACAACTAGCATTGAACCTAGGAAGGGTTGGGTCCTGTCTAAGAGGCATAGTTTGGCAATATTTGGTCTAGGCAACCAAGTCACTAGAGCAAGGCTAGGCAATGCCGCATGCTCCAATATATGCCAAAACCAAAAATTGAAGGAAACACTTGTAGGGTGATGACAAGTGCTATCAAAGATGAATTGAATGCTCTTCACCACTTTTCTCAAAGAAAAGGTGGTACCCGAGTTGAATTGGGTGCTCTCCTCTCAAATGAAGGAGATGAGTTCAGAGTCGACACACTGCTCATCGTGACAATTGGTCCAAGAGAAATTCTTTTCCATTATGAGGAAGATGGTGATGAAGAAAGTTGGATGCTATTTCAACCAACACTTGGTGCAACAACTGTTGGGCAAATGCCCACCCTCACTACAGTTGCCAAAAGTAGATCCAGTGGACATCTTGGTGATGAGATGAATTGGCATTGGGTGCTAGGCAAGTTTGAGTGAAGACAACGAAGGCCTATTGCTGCAAGCTACGGTTGGGTCAAAAGGACTTTGGCCAAACCTCCCACCGCACCTCAACTTGCACTTCAGTGGACTGAAGATGCATGCAACGGCTATGGAGGAGGCACTTTGGGCAATATTGAGTTAAAGAGTAGTTGGACCAAGGAGAGAACCAATGGAATAAACAAAATTGGGCAAAAGGCTGCATGGTACCATAAGGTAGTATGATTCAAGTCTAGGTAAGAGTAGGACTTGTTATTTTCTTGGTGTTGATCACTTAACATCAAAATGTGTGCAGATGACTTATGTGACAAGAAGTAAGGAGTAGTGTTACATAGGGGAGTCTTTGTAGAGATTGGGTGCCATGGATGGCAACCAAGACTAGCATCACAATTTCTCTGTTATGTGGATTTAATTTTGAATGGGAGGATTGTGCAAGTATTGGTGGATTCTGATCCTCCACAACTTCTTGAAGAAGGAGATGGTAGGTTAACTTGGACTTGGGGTTCAATCGTGCGGAGCTTCAATTAAGGCGGTGAATTTTAAGGCAAAGGTAGAAGCTAGGGATGCATCCAAGGTTCACATCCAGATTGCAAAATGGAAGGGACGTGCTAAGTTTACAGTGGTGCAATTGATGACTTTAAAGTCATCCTTGGGTAGGACTTCCTACGGAGAGCCTAGGTAGTACTCATGCCATTTATAGAAAATTCGTTGAAACTTAAGGGATAGAAACCTTGTGTTATGTGCTCAACAAAAATGAAACCTGATGGAAAGGGGTGGTTGGTGTCTGCACTGAGCATGAAGAGACAGAGTCTCAACTCTACATTACAACATTGCTTGGTGAAGTGGAAGAGGAATATATGGGGATGCATATGCCTCTAGCACTTGCCAATGTTTTGGACAAGTTTTCATACCGAAAGTGGATAATTTCCCAGTCGCTCACTAAGCAAGGCCAGTCATCCCAAGCCAGCGTCCTCCCATCCATCCACCCTATCCAACCAGACCAACACATCCATTTAAGTAAGAAGTTGGTTATCTTCCTGACCTCGTACTACTATTGTGTTGGTTATATTCTTCCCAAGCTAGGATGTGGCTGATGGGATGACTTACCTACAAGTAAGTGTCCATCCTCTTCACTATGGGCTGTAATCAATAAGTCCCGAGCTAGATTGAACAATTGTTAAAATTACCTCATTATAATTGTTGTTGGGTTGATATCTCTCCTCCCTACCTCATTAGTTGGTTTTTTGGCTGATCATAATCCTTACCTCGCCTCAACCTAGATCTCCTATCCGCTTGGCACGGACTTAGGTTCGATGTTTCTACTACCAGGCCCACTAAAGTTAGCAAGCTCCTTACTGCTATAGGAACCAAGAGTAACTTGAATGAATTAAGGAGCTCCTCTTTGACTTGATGAACTATTTATAGAGGGTCTGTGCTACAATGTTATATATTCCCTTTATATATGCTATGGATCTTGCTATCTTAGATCTCCAATCTTTCCTACCGTCGGGCAAGGTCTTTCTCAAATCTTCCCTTAAAGGCGCATCTTAGATGGTTCGAGGGTGAGGACAGCAGGGGCTATATCCTAAGCTAATTAATGACTCAACTTGAGAACTAATCTTCCATCCAGTAGCTAAGAAGAGATCCTAAGCATACTTCCTAGCTCCTGCCTACACTCTAAACCATACTTCCTAGTCCTAGTTATTAAAGAGTCTCTAAGATAAGGATAGTTTCTAGTCTGTCTATTCCTCTATCCTGACTGATATCAAGACCTAATATAAAGACTTTCTCTCTCCTAATCCTTTCTGAATTAGCAAGATACTACCTACTAATAATCTATCTTATAATTGAAATAGAATACTAAAGACTAGTTCCTCTACTTCTTTATAACATAAAGCTTAACTTAAAGAGGTTTTTCTACTATCTTCCACTCCGGAGTAGCAAGATATCTATTTAAGGGGGTAACCCCTTTGTGGAGGAGAAGCTCCTCTGTTGGAGAAAGCTTTCCTATGAATACTAATAGAATACTTCAAAGGCTCTATGGCATAGAGTAGATCCTATTCCTATTAAGATAAGACCTCCTATATAGTTAAATGTGGTTAATGGGGTTATTCCCTATTGTTGCTTGAAAGATTTGGGTTGTCCCGCATGTGAGTTCCTGTAGGAAGCATACTACTACTAAACCTTATAAGCCCACTCCAGAGGAGAAAGATCTTTCTATGGTTGAAAAATCCTAAAGAGAAGTCCAACCCATTAAGAGTGGATGTGAAGGGGTGGGTTAATTGATTTCAAAATGCTGCTAGATTTGGATCTTATCTATATACTAATACCGTTGTTGGGTCTCTATCTGAATCTAGTTATCGAAATGGAAGGGATCGAGGTACTATCACCATTGTAGCCTTTGCCGCCTTTGCCTCTACTACTTATATTTCGGGTGCATAATCACTTGCTTCACCGACAACTTCATCGACTTCTGAACCAATGACATAATTAAAAAAATAACCAACTGCTGCATAACTAACTACATAAAATACTGATGCTTCCTCTGCTACTTGTTGCTAGTAGTGCTCTACTCTTCATTACTCCTTATTATAACTTTAGGAATATCATACTAGACTTATACTCAACTTAGACTAGATTATACGTTCAATTAAACTAACTAAATCCCTCTCTCGGAGCCTGCTTGTGCACCCTTGTTACTCTAATATATTTAGGGCATTTAGCTACAATATCCTGGCCTTTTATAGGAATCTTAGACTTACTCATACTCTACCTAGAATCTATTAGAATATATAAGTAATTCTATTATACTCTATAAGGAGGAATATTGAGCAATATTATTCATCTCAGTATTAGGCAAATTTACCATATACCTTTGACCCTACTTTCCAAGGTATTTCTCTGCTTGTCCCACTAATAGAAATTATTGGCCCAGAGAGAAACCCTTGGTCCATCTTGCCTATATCGGGGAGCTCTAGGTGAACACACCAAACCAAGACCAATGTCCACCATCCGAAGTCCTCCCTTACCCTCCCTATCTATCACCTTTCCTTGACCTTCATCCAAAGAGACATCTTTGTCTAGATAATGCTTGTGATCATTCATAAGTGAATTCCCCCCCGGCTTAATCTATCTCAATAAAATATTTTTTCGATCTAATTCTTAACACGTTCTCTTCTCTTGTCCTCTCTAGATAGAAAGATCCCTAGTGTGGTAGACCCCGTCCCGGCCTTGGTGGGATTTAAATACCCATCATTCAGTCAGTCCCATAGGTAGGAACTTAACCCCTAGGTGGCTCCTCTCTCTATGTTGTTGTGTGAACCAACATAATAATGACCTACCCGAAACTAGTGATTGGTGCCAAAGGAAGCGCATGACCAGCCTGAGCAACACTTCTTCCTTTTCCTTCGACTAATTTGTTTGTTGTTGTCTCTTTCCGATTGCTGGAAGAAACCAAAAGAAACTCGACTATGATGTATTTCCGCTAAACAATGTTGATTCATAGTCACCGTGAGCTCAACTATCTCCCCACTCATCAAGTTTTGTAGAAGGAAGAAAGATTGTTGAGGGATCAAGAGAGACAGTGATGGGATTCTATGAAGGAAGAGCAGCAGGGGACTTTCGACAACTTACCACCCTGACAAACTATCATAACACAAAGACATGCTTGTTGGGTGGGATTGGGCTCACTTTACCAAGGAGCTTCACCTACCTTTTGATTGATTCAGAAGGTTCTCCCTATCAGTTCTATCGAACCGATACCTTACTTACCGGAGTGATAAGGGTTATACCTTACCTGAGAAAAGCTAAGTCACGCAGGAAAGTAAGACCTTGAAGTACCTACCTTATGGTGGGTGGGCCAGATACTAGATATAAAGCCAGCGAGAGAGAGTGTTTTAATCCTAAGATTGAATTGGTGCGTGAGATAGATTAGGGTGATGAGAAAGTACAGATTCAGCCGAGTCTTTGTAACTGCCCTTCCTATTGTGGAATTCCCCCCAGCAATGAGAAGCTAGCCCCCTTACTTACTTAATCCCTAATATGTGAGTTACCCTTAATTTTCAATATACCGGTCAATCAAACAAAAAGAGTTTTGCCTTGCGCTTTCAATTATGCTTACATAAGGGGGGGGGGTTTCCTTGAGAAAGAAGTGGGCGTTTCAAATCACTTGCTCACCCACCTTTCGAAAAATATAGGATAGGAAAGAATGGATCTCTCACAACCCTTATCGTTACCTTCTTTACGTATATCTCTCTTCTTCTAATAGCTCTTCCTTAACGGGACAGACTAAGAAAAATCGTATCCTTCTTATCGTTACCAAGCCCTATGTTACTTTGCAGGATAGGAACAACTAGATAGAAAGAGCTATCCTCTTTCTTAGGCTTTGTTACCAAGCCCTTCCTTAAGGAGAGTATTAGTAATTCTGTCTGATAGGCAGGCTGGGGTGTTTCATTTCAGTCCTGTATGCAAAGGTGTCTGGCTAGAATCGAGGTGTGTTAAGGTATGACTCCAAGATATCCTTAATTAATTCGTTAATAGGGCTTTGGTGAATACTTCGTTAGAGAGGCGTGAGTCCGTCCCATGACCTTAACTCAAGCCTACCTTCTGTCACCTACCTGGTAAGTCAAGGAAGGCAATGCCTACCTAGTTCCTTCAATCCCTCAACACCAATGCCTACCTAGTCCCTTCAATCCCTACCTAGTGCTAGTTTCGAACTTCTAGCTTCTCAATCATAAGATTATGCTTCCTCGGGTAATGAAAGCAGATAAGTGGGACATGATATATTCTTCCCATTAGTTATATTTAAAGAAACAATAATGCGCAAGTAGCTTCTCCAATGTAAGGGTACGATACGAAAGTGGAGTGATAGGCTAGCCTACCCGAGTTCAAGAAAGACAATGAACAACTACGTATGGATATATCCCTAGGGCTGCTATTATATACACTCAGTTATACTGAAAGTAGAAGAGGAGCTATAATCGCTTATATCTTCAAGCTAATGAGCTACAGTCAAACCTGCCAGTTTTAGAATTACTCAGATTGGTAAATTGGTAAATATTAAATGGTTGTGTTCCACATTCACATCTCTCCACTCTGTAACAAAACCTTAATCTTTGTTAATCACTTAGACGTGGCAATCAACTAGCCACCATAGTAAATTTTAAATATGATCAAGTAAAAGTAGAAAAATAAACATGTAAATTGATGCCTTTATAATAGTGAGGAAGTTAGTGGTTGAAATCACAACCATTTATGTATTGGGACTACTAAGAATATTCCATCAATATTTAATCTTCTCCATACAAAACGGATTAAGCACTAAAAACCTATTAAATGTGCTCATTGTCAATAGGTGTATGCATAAATACATGTTCTTAATCATTAGGCCCACTCAAGTTGTACATTATTTAGAGTTAAAAGCAAAGGTATGAGTAGTAAATTGGAAAAACACATGACTTTCAAATATAGGTCACGACTATAATTATAATTGAAAGAATATTTTAAAAAAATATCTAAAAATAACTTTAAAGGAATATCTTTTGAAAACTTTTCCTTACATATGTTTGAAAAGTAATTTTTTTTTTTTTAATTAAAAAATCATTGCATTCTCCTAAGTACCATCAAGTTATTAACATCACCTTGAAAACGCCATCCTAGATAATTAAATCCAATGAAGGCCACTATAGAGAGCTCAATGTCAACAAAGTATCAAACTTGTTACCATACAAGTGACCAATATAATGATCCATGTCATCAAACTCAAACAATTATAATGAATTTGACCTTCAAATAATGCAAAACTTATAATGAATTTGTGGCATTTCCTTTTGGGATAGGGAAGGCTAAAAACTGATCATGAAGGATGAGTTAAAGGCCTCAGTAAAGTACAAGTTAAAGGCGTCAATAAAGTACCTAATTGATCTAAAGGTATTTTAATGGTGACCTGAACAGTTTTTGAGAATGAGAAAATATGATTGTCCATTGTTAATAAGGGTGGTCAAGACACTTTAATTAATATGGTGGTATAATGTAAGTTTAAATAGAGAGCTTTTAATGTTTAAGATTGCTAGGAGAAAAATAAAAAAAATCCCTTCTATATCTAAAACCTTGTTCCCAATTGCTAATAGATTTCTATTTGGGTATAATAGGGAATGGAGTTTCAACCTCTTTCCAAATCAACCTACATATAATCACTAAGGGGGGATTTATAATTCCTAGAAATAGCATGCCATTATAGTTAAAGTAGTGTACAGTGTGTTATATCTGGACAATTGGACATAAAAATATTTTCAAATAAACACACAACTTATTAGAGGTGATTATGTGTATTCATGACATGGCAGAAGAACTTAATGTTTGCAAGTAATTAATAATTACCCTCAACAAACAAGATATCACAATGGTTCATGGTACAATGACTCTAAGTAGTAGAGTGGAGTAAACAAGAAAATTTGCAGTGATTTTTTTATTTCATGTCAAGTTTCCAACCAACCCAACAAAAAAATATTCAAAGCCTCCATGGTATCCCCATTAAAGCCCCAAAAAAGGCAAAAATACTTTGTAGCTTGTTATTGTTAAAATTTATGTCTAATATAGGTCCTATGTCCTTTGATTCCTAAGTGTTTATGCTTCATTCGACCCTGTAGAGTTTTTCTTGTATTTTGTATCTGCTGACTTGTTAGTAGTTGGTGTGAGAATTTCATAAACAAAACATCAACTTGTTAGCAGTTGGTGTGAGAATTTCATAAACAAAACATCATGATAATTAATCTGTATTAATGAAACCAATTTAAATTTTTTTAAACAAGAAAACTTATCCTATTGAAATATATAAACACTAAATTTTAGAATATAATTATAAAACAAGATAATTTTTTCCAAAAAAAATAATAAATTATTTTTTAATGTATTATAATGAATTGCATATATTCCCTCGATATAATATACTTTAAAAGTCATATTTATGGAGAAGAAGAGCTTTTTTTAATATCATTATCATTTAAGGTTTAGTTGAAATAACAATATCTAAATACACAATAATAATGTTGAACCGTTTTTTTTTAAGACATCATGAATATGATGGACATTATATTTGTATTGAGCCATCTAAAACACTAAAGTGGCTAGTTTTTTTAATGTCTTTCGAGAATCTTTCTTATATAATGTACATTAAATATCATATTTATAGAGAAGAAGAGCTTCTTTAGATATTATTATCATTTAAAGTTAAGTTGAAATAACAATATCTAAACACACAATAATAATATTGAACCATTTTTTTTAAGTCATCATGAATATGATAGACATTATTTTTGTATTGAACCATTTAAAACACTAAGGTGGCTATTTTTTTTAATCTCTTTCGAGAATCTTTCTTTTTCTATATAATGCAACCCATAACCCATTATTTCCTTACCCTCATTTATCAAGCATATTTTTATTTTTATTTTCATATTTATTCTTTTTTATCCTAATCATATGATTATTTAAATGTTACCATGATTCCATAAATAAATAAAATAAAAAAGGGTTTAATATAGTCTCCAATTGACTACAAAGGTTGGAATACGACCTATACAAAAAAGTCCAAAAGTAATACACCTACCTACATAGATATTAGAAGAAAAATATAAGAATGGTCTATATTCTACTTATTAGTCCGTGACATAAAAGGGCAATAGGAACTATATAAATATTTTTTTCTGTTTTAAAGTCTGTGCATGGAAATCAAAGTTAAAGCTTATATTCTGGATCATATTTGAACTAATGTTTTAATTTTAATTTTTATTTTTTAAGAAGACAATTATGTTATTTTTATTTTATTTTAGTGAGTAGTTTTTATTAATTTCTGCCGAAGTCGTAGAGGGGTTATAGAGATCGATAATTTGTTGACCTTATATTAGTTTGTCCTTTAACCACAAATATTTGCATAATATCTATTGTTGGAGGTAGGGAACTAAAAATTTTGATTTTTATATAATAAAAAATAGCATATATGTCATTATGTGATTGGATAACAGATTGGAGGTCTTATTGCCAGCTTCGCTATTCCCAATGTCTTATATGTTACCATATCTAAAGTTTTTAATCATATACAGTTTTTCTGAGTTGTTATTAGTTCCCTGTTTTTTTCTTGAAATGTTTGGATATCCAAAGTTTTGAAGATAGATAGTCAGTTTTTTATAAGTTTTGTCTTTTGAATAATTCTTTTTTACTTACATAGGTTATATTGTTCGAACTATTGCTACTATTTTTATTTTTTTATTTTATAAAATAATATAATCAATGTTTTCTTTTGTACGTAACAGACCTGCCACACTGCATTCTTTCTTAAATGTTTACATAACAGTTCTGACACACTTAAATGTTTATCTAACATGCTTCACAGCCTTAAATGTTTACTTAGCATGCATGTTACAACACATTTTTTCCCGTATTTTTTTTATATGCAATGTTCTCCACAGTCAATGTGGGCAATATTGTTTTTCAACGACATTGCTTGTCCACTGGTTCATGCTTGCTTCTTGTATGTTCACTGATTTCTTGTTTGCATGTTGTTGTTGTTCTTGTGTGCCTGTTGGTCTTGTTGTAGTTTTCACGCTTGGGGTTCTACAACCACTATTGGAACTGCACTTCTGTCGTTCCCCATTGAGGGACGGGTTTGGGTGTCGTGTTTATTTATGCTTGATGTTTGCAGTTTGCAGGTGGGAAATTTGACTACTGGGGATGCCTGAGTCGAAATCCTCTTACAAAACATCTTTGTAATATGATTTACTTTTGCGATGCGTCACTGTTTATGTGATGGAGGTAGGTTCTTTGTCGAACATTGGCCTTTGGATGATCCTCCCAGCTTTGAATTTTACCTAACAAGTCTCACAGCCTGAACTATTTGGTTAATAGATGTTTTGCAATACATTTTCCTCCAAATTTT
Source organism: Picea sitchensis (assembly GCA_010110895.2). NCBI lineage: Eukaryota > Viridiplantae > Streptophyta > Pinopsida > Pinales > Pinaceae > Picea > Picea sitchensis. The sequence continues at coordinate 12,959 of SNQJ01S0079154.1, read as the reverse complement.
TTGATACAATCTTGTGTGCAGTGAATTTGGTCAATATTGTTCTTCACCGACATTCTTGGTCGATGCTTGTTTTTTTTTTCGTTGGATGCTTCTTATTGTTGTTTGATTCAACTTTGCAGGGTTTGGGTCATGCCGCTGCAGTTGGGCCTTTTGGTGCTTCTTAGCTAGGTTGTTATTTTCTTCTTGCTCTTGTTTTCTTAAGATTTGCGATGTTGGGGTGTTGCAACTGTAGTTGGATCTATTCTTACATTCTTTTGCAGTTGGCTCCCCATAAAATACTATTAAGATAAAATTATATGCAAAATTTTGCAGTCGATGTAAATTGCATCTCCTACAGATTCAACCAGTGCTTGTCGGGCTCCAACTATATTTCATAGCTAACGATGTTTTTCCCATGGTTAATGGCTTCCTATGGCTTCATAGTTATGCGAGTAAGTGTTGTTGTCTGAACGATAAAGTTCTTCGCTCCTTTTATTTCCCCTCTTGTAAACTTTCTCTTTTTTACCTTTTGTTCTTCTGCTCTATTGTGCATTTTTTATTCTATACTTTTCCACGTTTCTGTAGTTGAAGGTTCCCAGGGTGGCCAATTGAAAAATCGTCATCTCCATCTATATCTTCACATCATGAGTCCAACCAGTCGCCGTTCATTTGCATATTTATCCAATTTCTTCTAAGCTTTCTCGTTTTTTACTTTTGTTCTTACCTTATATTATGCGTTTCTGGTTCTATACTTTGGCACGTTTCTGTGCTAGCGGATTCCCATTGTGGCGAACTGACAAATCGTCATCTCCATCTATATCTTCACATCATGAGTACGACTAACCGTCGTTCATTTTCATACTTAGCCAATTTTATGAATGCGGGTTTGCAGATAGGTGCTATCAAACTATGGTAACTCGTGTTCGAGGTATACATCTTGCATCCATAACTTTCATTCTCTACAATTCGACTCCAGACTCCTCGAACTTGCGATCCTGCCTCTACCTACGATGAGTCTATCTGTCTGACCTACCTTTCCATACTTAGTTGATTCTTCAACATTTCGCGGGTTCACGCGTTCCCGGGTTCATAAAAGTTTAAAATCATTTTGTCACTCCCCTCCATCCCCGCCACCTTCTGCCGTTCCCAATGCACATTAATTATACTTTTAAAAGTGACAACCAACCACACAGGTTCGAAAAGATTGGCTTTAATAGCCGTAGAGGGACTACAGTGATCGATAATTCGTTGAATTCATATTAGTTTGTCCTTTGACCACAAATATTTTCATAATATCTATTGTTGGAGCTAGGGAACTAAAAACTTTGATTTTAATATAATAGAAAATAGCATATATGTCATGATCTGATTGGATAATAGATTGGAGGTCTTATTGTCGACTTCATTATTCCCAATGTTTTATATGTTACCATATCCAAAGTTTTTGATCATATACGGTGTTTCTATGTTGTTATTAGTTCCCTGTTTTTTCTTGAAATGTTTGGATATCCAAAGTTTTGAAGATAGATAGTAGGTTTTTTATAAGTTCTGCCTTTTGAATAATTTTTTTTACTTACATAGGTTATACTGTTCTAACTATTGTTACTAATCTTTTTTATTTTTATTTTATAAAATAATAGAATCAATGTTTTCTTTTGTACGTAATAGACCTGCCACACTGCATTCTTTCATAAATTTTTACAGAGCAGTTATGACAGACTTAAATGTTTACCTAATAGGCTTCACAACCTTAAATGTTTACTTATCAGGCATGTTACAATACATTTTTTTCCCATTTTTTTATATATGCAATGTTCTCTACAGTCAATGTGGTCAATATTGTTCTTCAACGACATTTCTTGTTCACTGGTTCATACTTGCTTCTTGTATGTTCACTGATTTCTTGTTTTCCTGTTGCTGTTGTTCTTGTTTGCATGTTGGTCTTGTTGCAGTTTGCACGCTTGGGGTTCTACAACTGCAACTGGAACTACCCTTCTGTCATTCTCCATTGTCTAGATAATGTCTGTGATCATTCATAAGTGCCTTACCCCCTCTTCTTAATCTATCTCGATAAAATATGTTTCCGAGATGATTCTTAACACGTTCTCTTCTCTTGTCCTCTTCGGATAGAAAGATCCCTAGTGTGGAAGACCCTATCCCGGCCTTGGTGGGATTTAAACACCCATCATTTAGTCAGTCCCATAGGTAGGACCTTAACCCCTAGGTGGCTCCTCTCTCTATGTCGTTGTGTGAACCAACATAATAATGACCTACCTAGAACTAGTGATTAGTGCCGAAGGAAGTGCATGCATGGCCTGAGCAACACTTATTCCTTTTCCTTCGACTAATTTTTTTGTTGTTGGCTCTTTCCGATTGCTGGAATAAACCAAAAGAAACCCCACTACGATGTATTGCCGCTAAACGATGTTGATTCATAGTCACCGTGAGCTCAACTATCTCCCCGCTCATCAAGTTCTGTGGAAGGAAGAAATGTTGTTGAGGGTTCAAGAGAGCCAACGATGGGATTCTATGAAGGAAGAACGGTGGGGGGACTTTCAAAAACTTACCACCCAGATGAACTATCATCACACACAAACATGCTTGTTGGGTGGGATTGGGCTCACTTTACCGAGGAGCTTCACCTACCTTTTGTTTGATTCAGAAGGTTCTCCCTATCAGTTCTATCGGACCGATACCTTACTTACCAGAGTGATAAGGGTTATACCTTACCTGAGCAAAGCTAAGTCAGGCAGGAAAGTAAGACCTTGAAGTACCTACATTATGGTGGGTGGGCCAGATACTAGAGCTAGAGCCAGCCAGAGAGAGTGTTTTAATCCTAAGATTGAATTGGTTCAGGAGATAGATTAGGGCGATGAGAAAGTACGGATTCAGTCGATTCTTTGTAACCGGCTTCCCTATTATGGAATCCCCCCCAGCAGTGAGAAGCTAGCCCCCTTAATTACTTACTTAATCCCTAATATGTGAGTTACCCTTAGTTTTCAATATACCGGTCAATCAAACAAAAAGAGTTACGCCTTGTGCTTTCAATTATGCTTACATAAGGGGGGGGTTGCCTTGAGAAAGAAGTGGGTGTTTCAACTCACTTGCTCGCCTTCCTTTCGAAAAATATAGGATAGGAAATAATGGATCTCTCACAACCATTATCATTACCTTCTTTACGTATATCTATCTTCTTCTAAAACTCTTCCTTCAGGGGACAAACTAAGAAAGATCGCCTCCTTCTTATCGTTACCAATCCTGATGTTACTTCGTAGGCAGGGAACAACTAGATAGAAAGAGCTAGCTCCTTTGTTAGGCTTCGTTAACAGGCCCTTCCTTAAGGAGAGAATCAGTAATTTTGTCGGATAGGCAAGCTGGAGTGTTTCATTTCAGTCCTGTATGCAAAGGTGTGTGGCTAGAATCAAGGTGAGTTAAGGTATGACTCCAAGATATCCTTAATTACTACGTTAATAGCGATTTGGTCAATACTTCATTAGAGAGGCCTGAGTCCATCCCATGACCTTAACTCAAGCCTACCTTCCCTCACCTACCTGGTAAGTCAAGGAAGGCAATGCCTACCTAGTTCCTTCAATCCCTCAACACCAATGCCTACCTAGTCCCTTCAATCCCTAACTAGTGCTAGTTTTGAACTTCCAGCTTCTCAATCATAAGAATATGCTTCCTCGGGTAATGAAAGAAAATAAGTGGGACATGATATATTCTTCTCATTAGTTATATTTAAAGAAGAAGTAATGGGCAAGTAGCTTCTCCAATGTAAGGGTACGAGATGAAAGTGGAGCGATAGACTAGCCTATGCAAGCCCGAGAAAGGAAATGAATAGCTATGTATGGATATATCCCTAGGGATGATATTATATACATTCAATTATACTGAAAGTAGAAGAGGAGCTATACTCTCTTATATATTCAAGCTATAATCGCTTATATCTTCAAGCTAATGAGCTACGGTCAAACCTGCCAGTTTGATAATTACTCAGATTGGTAAATTGGTAAATATTAAATGGTTGTGTTCCACATTCACATCTCTCCACGCTGTAACAAAACCTTAATCTTTGTTAATCACTTAGACGTGGCAATCAACTAGCCACAATAGTAAATTTTAAATATGATCAAGTAAAAGTAAAAAAATAAACATGTAAACTGATGCCTTTATAATAGTGAGGAAGTTAGTGTTTGAAATCACAACCATTGATTTATTGGGACTACTAAGAATATTCCATCAATATTTAATCTTGTCCATTCAAAATTGATTAAGCACTAAAAACCTATTAAATGTGCCCATTGTCAATAGGTGTATGCATAAATACATGTTCTTAATCATTAGGCCCACTCAAGTTGTACATTATTTAGAGTTAAAAGCAAAGGTATGAGTAATAAATTGGAAAAACATATGACTTTCAAATATAGGTCACGGCTATAATTATAATTGAAAGAATATTTTAAAACAAAATCTAAAAATAGTTTCAAAGGAATATCTTTTAAAAAGTTTTCCTTACATATGTTTGAAAAGTATTTAATTTTTTTTTTAATTAAAAAGTCATTGCATTCTCCTAAGTACCATCAAGTTAATAAGATCACCTTCAAAACACCATCCTAGATAATTAAATCCAATGGAGGTCACTATAGAGACCTCAATGTCAACAAGGTATCAAACTTGTTATCATACAAGTGACCAATATAATGATCCACGTCATCAAACTCAAACAATTATAATGAATTTGACCCTGAAATAATGCAAAACTTATAATGAATTTGTGGCATTTCCTTCTGTGATAGGGAAGGCTAAAAACTGATCATGAAGGATGAGTTAAAGGCCTCAATAAAGTACAAGTTAAAGGCCTCAATAAAGTACATAATTGATCTAAATGTATTTTAATGGTGACCTGAACAGTTTTTGAGAATGAGAAAATATGATCGTCCATCTTTAATAAGGGTGGCGAAGACACTTTAATGTGGTGGTATAATGTAAGTTTAAATAGAGAGCTTTTAATGTTTAAGATTGCTAGGAGAAAAATCAAAGAAATCCCTTCTATATCTAAAACCTTGTTCCCAATTGCTAATAGATTTCCATTTGGGAATAATAGGAAATGGCATTTCAACCTCATTCCAAATCAACCTACATATAATCACTAAGGGGGGATTTATAATTCCTATAAATAACATGCCATTATAGTTAAAGCAGTGTATAGTGTGTTATATTTGGACAATTGGACACAAAAATATTGTCAAATAAACACACAACTTATTATAGGTGATTATGTGTATTCATGACATGGCAGAAGAACTCAATGTTTGCAAGTAATTAATAATTATCCTCAACAAACAAGATATGACAATGGTTCATGGTACAATGACTCTAAGTAATAGAGTGGAGTAAACAAGAAAATTCACAGTGATTTTTTTATTTCATGTCAAGTTTCCAACCAGCCCAACAAAAAATATTTAAGGCCTCCATGGCAGCCCCATTAAAGCCCACAAAGGGGTAAAAATCCTTCGTAGCTTGTTATTGTTAAAATTTATGTTTAATATAGGTCCTATGCCCTTTGATTCCTAGGTGTTTATGCTTCATTCGACCCTGTAGAGTTTTTCTTGTATTTTGTATCTGCTGACTTTAGCAGTTAGTGTGAAAATTTCATAAACAAAACATCATGATAACTAATCTATATTAATGGACCCTGTAGCCCTGTAGAGTTTTTCTTGTATTTTGTATCTGCTGACTTTAGCAGTTAGTGTGAAAATTTCATAAACAAAACATCATGATAACTAATCTATATTAATGGACCCTGTAGAGTTTTTCTTGTATTTTGTATCTGCTGATTTTAGCAGTTAGTGTGAAAATTTCATAAACAAAACATCATGATAACTAATCTATATTAATGGAGTCAATTTAATTTTTTTAAAACAAGAAGACTTATCCTATTGAAATATATAAACACTAAATTTTGAAATATAATTATAAAACAAATAATTTTTTTCCCAAAAATTAATAAATTATTTTTAATGTATTATAATGAATTGTATATATTTCCTTGATATAATATACTTTAAAAGTCATATTTATGGAGAAGAAGAGCTTCTTTAGATATTATTATCATTTAAGGTTTAGTTGAAATAACAATAACGATAATAAGCTTAACCGTTTTTTTAAAGACATCATGAATATGATAGACATTATATTTATATTGAGCCATCTAAAACACTAAAATGGCTAGTTTTTTTTTGTCTTTCGAGAATGTTTCTTATATAATATACATTAAAAGTCATATTTATGGAGAAGAAGAGCTTCTTTAGATATTATTATCATTTAAAATTAAGTTGAAATAACAATATCTAAACACACAATAATTATCTTGAAACGTCTTTTTTTAATGACATCATGAATATGATAGACATTATATTTGTATTGAGTCATTTAAAACACTAAGGTAGCTAGTTTTTTTAATCTCTTTCGAAGATCTTTCTTTTTCTATATAATGCAACCCATAACCCATTATTTGCTTACCCTCATTTATTAAGTATATTTTTATTTATTTTTTCATATTTATTATTTTTGTATCCTAATCCTATGACTATTTAAATGTTACCATGATTCCATAAATAAAAAAAATGGGTTTAATATAGTCTCCAATTGACTACAAAGGTTGGAATACGACCTATACAAAAAAGTCCAAAAGTAATACACCTACCTACATAGATATTAGAAGAAAAATATAAGAATGGTCTATAATCTACTTATTAGTCCGTGACATAAAAGGCGGTAGGAACTATATAAGTATTTTTTTCCTTTTTTAATTGTGCATGGAAATCAAAGTTAAAGCTTATATTCTTGGATCATCTTTGAACTCATGTTTTAATTCCTATTTTTAATTTTTAGGAAGAGAGTTATGTTATTTTTATTTTATTTTAGTGAGTAGTTTTTATTAGTTTCTGTTCAAGGTGTAGAGGGACTATAGAGATCAATAATTCATTGACTTCATATTAATTTGTCTTTTGACCACAAATATTTGCATAATATCTATTGTTGGAGGTAGGGAACTAAAAACTTTGATTTTTATATAATAAAAAATAGCATATATGTCGTGATGTGATTGGATAACAAATTGGAGGTCTTATTGCCGACTTCATTATTCTCAATGTTTTATATGTTACCATATCCAAAGTTTTTGATCATATACGGTCTTTTTGAGTTCTTATTAGCTCCATGTTTTGAAATGTTTGGATATCCAAAGTTTTGAAGATAGATAGTCATTTTTTTATAAGTTTTGTCTTTTGAATAATTCTTTTTTACTTACATAGGTTATACTGTTCGAACTATTGTTACTAATTTTTTTTTATTATTTTATAAAATAATATAATCAATGTTTTCTTTTGTACGTAACAGACCTGCCACACTGCATTCTTTCTCAAATGTTTACATAACAGTTCTGACACACTTAAATGTTTATCTAACATGCTTCACAACCTTAAATGTTTACTTAGCAGGCATGTTACAACACATTTTTTTCCCGTATTTTTTTTATATGCAATGTTCTCTACAGTAAATGTGGGCAATATTGTTTTTCAGTGGCATTGCTTGTTCACTGGTTCATGCTTGCTTCTTGTATGTTCACTGATTGCTTGTTTGCATGTTGTTGTTGTTCTTGTGTGCCTATTGGTCTTGTTGCAGTTTGCACGCTTGGGGTTCTACAGCCGCTATTGGAACTACACTTCTGTCGTTCCCCATTGACGGACGAGTTTGGGTGTCGTGTTTATTTTTGCTTGATGTTTGCAGTTTGTAGGTGGGAAATTTGACTACTGGGGATGCTTGAGTCGAAATCCTCTTTCAGAACATCTTTGTAATATGATTTCCTTTTGCAATACGTCACTGTTTCTGTGATGGAGGTAGGTTCTTTGTCAAACATTGGCCTTTGGACGGTCCTCCCAGCTTTGAATTTTACCTGACAGGTCTCACAGCCTGAACTATTTGGTTAATAGATGTGTTGCAATACATTTTCCTCCAAATTTGTTGATACAATCTTGTGTACAGTGAATTTGGTCAATATTTTTCTTCACCGACATTCCTGGTCAATGCTTGTTTCTTTGTTCACTGGATGTTGCTTATTGTTGTTTGATTCAACTTTGCAGGGTTCGGGTCCTGCCGCTGCAGTTGGGCCTTTTGGTGCTTCTTAGCTGGGTTGTTATTTTCTGCTTGTTGTTGTTTGCTTAAGCTTTGTGATGTTGGGGTGCTGCATCTGTAGTTGGATCTGTTCTTACATTGTTTTGCAGTTGGCTCCCCAGAAAACACTATTAAGATAAAATAATGTGAAAATTTTTGCAGTCGATGTAAATTGCATCTCCTACGGCTTCAACCAATGTTTGTCGGGCTCCAACTATATTTCATAGTTGACGATGTTTTTTCCCATGGTTAATGTCTTCCTATGGCTTCATAGTTATGCGGGTAAGTGTTGTTGTCTGAACGATAAAGTTCTTCGCTCCCTTTATTTTTCCTCTTGTAAACTTTCTCTTTTTTACCTTTTGTTCTTCCGCTCTATTGTGCATTTTTTATTCTATACTTTGCCACGTTTCTGTAGGCGTGGGTTCCCGGGGTGGCCAATTGAAAAATCATCATCTCCATCTATATCTTCACATCATGAGTCCAGCTGTTCATCGTTCATTTTCATATTTATCCAATTTATTCTAAGTTTGCTCGCTTTTCCCTTTTGTTCTTACCCTATATGATGCATTTTCGGTTCTATACTTTGTCACGTTTCTATGCTCTCGGGTTCCCGGTGTGGCGAACTGACAAATCATCATCTCCATTTATATCTTCACATCATGAGTTTGACCGACCGTCGTTCATTTGCATACTTAGCCATCTTGTTTCTCTTGAGGAAAAAATCTCTCGCATGCCCAAGCGACCTCTCATGGAAGGAGAAAAGAAAGATGATGGGACAGGATATCCTTTCAAACAGTTGATTGAGGAATCCCTCACGCAAAAAAGGAACGAGATGATGGATAGTTTCACGCAAATCCTTCGGCAGCTACCAACAGGCGACGCATCTTCTTCAAGTGGAGGCGTCGCCCCCTTCAAGGTACAAATAAAATTCGATATTCCTATATTTGAAGGTTAGATAAACGTAGATGTTGTAGACAAGTGGTTGAATCTACTAGAAGGGTATTTTTTTGTCCATAACTTTTCGAATAGAGAAAACATTACTTTTGCACCCCTCAAAGTCGTTCACCATGTCAAAGATTGGTGGGAAACTTTCTGTGAGCAAAAGGAAACAGAGGAACCCTTATTATTTACAGTCATGGCCAGTTGGGAATCCTTCAGGGATGATATTAAGGAACAATACTACCATTTCGGAAGTTATGACGACTTGTATACCAAATGGACCACACTGCGGCAAGAAAGAGACCAAGCAGTGCCAGATTTCACAAATATCTTCTATACCTTGCGCACCAAGCTGGGTATCAAATATTCAGAGCAACATATGGTGCTCAAGTATCGTGGCGATCTGCATATATACATCCAGAATGAAATGGAATTTTTGGACATCTCATCCTTGGGCACGACCTACCAATATGCTGTCAAAATCGAGCAAAACCTCAAACAAAAGACGTGGCAATTTGGGCCTAGGAACCCCTCACAACAAAAGCCAGGAAAGAGTAGTCCCAACCCACAGAAAAAAGGACAGAGAAAATATGGATAGTATCAAGACAATCAGTCCAAGCCGCAAGAAAAGAAGGACACCAGAAAGATACCGGGAAGTGGTGTGACTTCCATAAGAGCCCTTGGCATAACACTGTTGACTGCCGCTCAAAGCAGTCGCTATTGGCCAAAGTGAAAGCCTATGAATCAGATGCGGGTTCTGATAGCCAGAATGAGAAAGGGGAAGACAGATCATTGAAGAGGAACCCAGTGCCACTGTTGCTACCACCAAGCTCCATCCTGGTGAACCAAATGAGCCAGAAGAAGAATAATGCCTCTTCCATTCACAGATGTGGGTAAAAGGCACCCCACTACACTTCATCGTTGATAGCGGTAGCCAGAAGAACCTCATCTCAACAGAGGTCATCAAGCGGATGGCCCTGTTGACAATGCCGCACCCACAACCCTACACGATTGGATGGATCCACCAAGGAAGCGATCTCCGCATTAGCCAAAAGTGTCGACTGTCATACGACATCAAGCCCTTCAAAGACAAGGTATTGTGTGATGTTGCTCCTCTCGAAGTTTGTGATGTTCTTTTGGGCCAACCTTATTTATGGAACGTCATGTTGTATATGAGTCTAGGCCTCGTAGTGTTATTATCACTTTGAACAGGAAATTGTACAGGATACCCAAGGCAGTCCCACTTAGTGCTATTTCCTTGATCTCTGCTAAGCAATGCAGGAAGATCATCTCTCAGACGGGGAAGTTTGTCTTCTTTGTGATTTTCTCTCAGAACAAGTGAAATATCACAGCCACATCCATGGTCTTTGTGGCCGACCTCTCTACACAACAGAAGCAGGTAGATAATATCATGGAAGAATACTCAGATATCTTCTCCTCACCTATTGAGGTACCTTTGCACTGCCAGGTCAAGCACCCCATCGATCTGACCCCCAGCGCACCACTACCCAATGGGCCAATCTATCGTCACTCTCTGTTATATAATGAGGAGATCAAGCGACAGATCTGAGAACTCCTCCACAAGGGGCATATCCATCCCAACTCATCACCTTGTGAGAGCCCAATCGTGCTGGTAAAGAAGAAAGATGGAACCTGGCGACTCTGCATTGATTATCGGGCTCTGAATAAAATCACAATCAGAAATCGGTACCTGATTCCCCAAATCGATGACCTCCTTGATCAACTCATGGGGGATAAATACTTCAATAAGATTGATCTGAGGTCTAGCTACCACCAGGTCCCGATAGAATAGACATGTATATGGAAAATCGCCTTCAAGTCAAAGGAAGGCCTTTTTGAATGGTTGGTCATGCCCTTTGGTTTGGCAAATGCTCCAGCCACTTTCATAAGAATGATGGATGATATCCTACGACCATTCATTAATACTTTTGTAGTGGGGTATCTGGATGACATTCTCATTTACAGCAAGACTTGGGCTGAACACTTGCAGCATATTCAGCGGGTTCTGCACACCCTGCGGTCGCACAAGCTATATGCCAACTTGGAAAAAATGATCCTTTAACATGGACAGGGTCCATTACCTAAGCTACATCATTGATCAACATGGCATACATGTGGATCAAGCCAAGATCCAAGTCATCCGTGATTGGTCAGCCCCAACCACACTCACTGAGCTTCGGAGCTTCTTCGGCCTTGCCAATTTCTACCGCAGGTTCATGTTGGGATTCTCCCATATTGGATGGGCCCTCAGCCAAATAACCAGGGGTGGTGGTAAGGTGAAATTTGTGTGGGGTCAGTCCCAACAACAAGCGTTCAATGATTTGAAGTAGCGCCTGTGCTTAGCCCCAATACTTTCACTACCAAACCTGCAACATTCCTTTGAGATCGAGACAGACGCTTCAAACTATTCGGTGGGCGTCGTTCTCACTAAGCAAGACCACCCCATGGCCTATAATAGTGAGACACTATTATATGTTTTCCATAAGTACCCTACTTACGACAAAGAAATGTACTCCATTGTGAAAGTATGTCGCCAATGGAGACATTACATTATTGGGAAGGAGACAATCATCCACACTAATCATAAGCCACTGCAGTTCATGGAGACACAAGGAAAATTGTAGAATTATCACCATCAAAAGTGGTCCACATACTTACAGCAATTCCACCTCAACATCAAGTATAAAACATGAAGCACCAATTGCGTCGTTGATTGCCTCAGCAGACTGCCAGTCGCGAAACTCACCACAGTGCTAGACTCTTGTGGCCATTAGACCTCTATATGGCTCCAACTCTATGAGACACACCCAGACTTCGCCACCACCTACCAAATGTTGGGTGCAAATGCAGTTGTCAATAATTTCCATCTTTAGGATGGGTTGTTGTGTTGTTTGGGCCATATCTGTGTTCCATCAAGCGAACAAGTGAAGTTGATCTAGGAAGCCCATTACATTTAGGTGGTAGGACACTTCGGTGTCGAAAAGACAGTGGAGATGCTACAAAAACATTTCTACTAGCCTAAACTTCAACAGGAGGTCAACAAGTATATTAGGTCCTGCACTTCCCACGCTATTGCCAAACCGAACACTAAGAAATAGGGCTTGTACACGCCTCTTCCTACTCCTGATAGGTCATGGGAATCCATCTCAATGGATTAGATGTCGGGCCTCGCATCCACCAAGTGGGGAAATGATTGTGTTTTTATGGTTGTTGATCGCTTTTCTAAGATGGAGATTCTCGTTGCCTGCAAGAAGACATCACAGTAGAGGCCATTGCCAAGCTCTTCTTTGAATGAGTCTAGGTACATTTTGGAATCCCACAAACCCATGTCTCAGATTGAGATAGACGATTTCTCAACACATTCTGGTCGAGCCTCTAGTCACTGCTGGACACCAAGATCACTAAAAACATAGTTACCAACTTAACGAGAACTCTACAGAGTTCTCGTTTTTTGGGGGGTCAAGTTTTTTACCCTGTTTTTAAAAATGGTGCTACCGGTAGCACCCCCCTCCCTTTTTAGGTGGTTTTTTGATATTTTAAATTTTCTGATACATAAGGTTTCCACTTTTTTGTTTTTAAATGCTTGTTTTTTCATTTATTTTCAAATTGTTCAAATTTTTTATTTTTTATTTTTTTCTAAAGTGTGTTTTTTCATCTATTTTCAAACTTTTCCAATTTTTTTATTTTTATTTTTTATTCAATGGTGTTTTTAATCATATTTGCATGCTCCATCCAATGTTAAAAATGTTGTACATCATTTATTTATTTTAAATTAAGTTTTTTCATGTAATTATGTGTCCTTAATTAAATTAATTATGGTTCCATATTTTTTAAATATAGTGGAA